>SNRZ01000223.1:0-64336 GCA_008729115.1 Dirofilaria repens | reverse complement strand
GTTGTAAATATATAACCTTAAAATTTATTTCTGTTAAAGAAAAAGAAAATCTCAATAAAATATGATAAATAATGATAAGATTATATTATAAAAAATTTTATTTCACATTCTATGTACATTAAGTGATAAGAGATTAGTATATATATATATATTTATTATCTTTAATGATCCAGAAATAGTTTCATATTTCTGTTATCATCATATAACATCATATCTTCATAATTAATTGAATAAATTAATGGTAAGAAGAAATTGAAAGTATCAAACAAGAAAATAATCATAGTCGATGATAAGAGATTAGGTTATATATCTCTTATCATTAAGTGATCCAGAAATAGTTTCATATTTCTATTATCGTCATATATCATCATATCTTCATAATTAATTGATTTTCATAATTAACTGATAAGAAGAAGTTGAAATTCCGAAAAATAATAGATAAGTTAATATATCAAGAAGAAAATTAGTAATTTAAAAATTACAAAATGTACGAACCAGCTAGACCAGTTCTACAATCATTTGCCATTGTTAAAACTTCATCTTCCGTTTCGAATCTGAAATAAAAATATATTTATTATCAATTTATATCAAAACTTATACTGATTATTGATATGCGAATCTACGACAAAAATGATTAAATTCAAATTTGATAAAAATGAATTATCGAAAAGAAAAAAAAAGATGAACTTTTGGATGGCAATAATAGGACCAAATATTTCGGTTTGAGCAATATCCATATCACTGGTTACATTAATCAGTAACGTTGGTTCGAAACAAGTACTTCGAGAAACACGTTTTCCACCTAAAACCACACGTGCTCCATTTTCAAGCGCATTTGATAACAGCTTTTCAATCTTCAAAATTATCTTGCTATTAATCATTGATAAATTGAGAGGGAGAGTTTTGTTTTTATTTTGTTTTTTATCTAAAATGTTCCGCTATATTTCTTGCAGAAATCTCTTATCATGTTTCTGTAAAAATTCAACATTATAAATCAATCTATCAACCAATCAATCAATCAATTAATCAACCAACCAATCAATCAATCAATCATGTGATTATGATTATTTTAAGATATCATTGTGAATTACTCTTTACTAGTGATTGTTAATCAGTTCAGATGATATGATAAACGCTCAAATAAATTTTTCGTCGCAAGAAATCGCGAATAGAATCAATTGATAATATTACTTTTTTTATAGCCTTTTCATTTATAAGTGGTCCTTGCGTAACATTTGGTTGCATACCATTACCGGTAATTAATTTTGTCATTTCATGCTTAATTGCTTCAATAAATGAATTGTAAATTGAAGAATGAATATAAAAACGATTTGGACATATACATGTTTGTCCTGAACCTCGAAATTTTGATACCATTATTCCCTGGAAATATTATTAAATTTTGAAATTCATTTTTATATCACTTATTGTTATCACCATTGTTCCCTGGAAATATTATTAAATTTTGAAATTCATTTTTATATCACTTATTGTTATCACCATTGTTCCCTGGAAATATTATTAAATTTTGAAATTCATTTTTATATCACTTATTGTTATCACCATTGTTCCCTGGAAATATTATTAAATTTTATACCACTTATTATCTTTTTATATAATTATATTATACTAAAATTAGACAAGGCGAAAAAGCAAAAAATTTAGACAATTAGTTATTATTTAAATAACAACAATTTCATTCTATATTTTAAGCATAAAAGTTAAACTTTTGTTTTTTTAAAACAATGGTATATTGAAATAAAATGAAGAAAAAATAGTGACTGTTATATCGATCAATTGATCATTGAAATGAAAAGTAATATAAAGTGATTGTTATATCGATCAATTGATCATGAAATGAAAAGTAATATAAAGTGATTGTTATATCGATATTGATCATTGATCATGAAATGAAAAGTAATATAAAGTGATTGTTATATCGATCAATTGATCATTGAAATGAAAAGTAATATAAAGTGATTGTTATATCGATCAATTGATCATTGAAATGAAAAGTAATATAAAGTGATTGTTATATCGATCAATTGATCATTGAAATGAAAAGTAATATAAAGTGATTGTTATATCGATCAATTGATCATTGAAATGAAAAGTAATATAAATAATTATTATCAATTAAATGAATGCAAAAATACAAGCTTACCTTATCAGATCTTATCTTATTCTGAACAGTCACCTTTAGTTTATCAAAAAATTTTTACATTAATTTTAAACGAATAAACCTGAATTGTTGTTGTAAGATCAGCTGACGGGAATACGATAAGTGGTGCATTACCACCTAATTCAAGACATACTCGTTTTACCGTATTAGCTGATTGCAATAATAATAGCTATAAAAATATGAACTGATAAATCTGTGATAATGGATTAGAGATGATAATGGAAATAAAAATTTATCACACTAATGTGTTATGATCAAAACAAATGTATACAAAAAAATTAATCAGATTATTTTCTGAATAAAATTTCAATGAATAATCAAGCATTATATATTTATACATTTAAATGAAAAAAATATTCCTTATCAATGAAATGATTAAAATGATAATGAAATTAGCTTTAACCTTTCCAACTTCAGTACTTCCTGTAAATGAAATTGCATCAATATCGGTTGATTCACATAAAAATTTTGCTATTCGTTCTGTATTCTTCAAATCAGCTGGAATAACATTAAAGACACCATCTGGAAGACCAACTTCTTTTGCTATCTAAAATGTTTAATATATTGAGTAAGGATATTTTAACTTTAAAATTAACTTACCTATACTATGAACTGATTATATCATTAATTATGATCAGTTATTATCAAATGTCATTTTTTGATTGCAATGATAACATTTATTCGCTTTATCAATCGATTATTATCAGAATGTATATCTTAAGAGATAAGAAATTAATAAATGAATAACCTGTGCAAGAGCTAAGGCTGAAAGTGGTGTATCTTCGGCGGGTTTTACAATTACCGTACAACCAATTGCCAATGCTGCTGCTGCTTTTCGAGTAATCATTGCTGATGGAAAATTCCACTAAGTTATAGATTGATAAGTGATAAGGATGAAAAGAATCGAAGTAATCTTTTTTAATTGAAAAATTATTAGCTAAATTATCATTCGAAAGTTTTTTTTTTGGAAAGATAACAAGTTGTCAAAAATAGGTAAACGAAAAAAGTCTTACAGGTGTGACAATTCCAATGATACCAATCGGTTCACGGGTATGCAAATGTACCCGATGTACCAATATAGGATTTACGATTTAGACAACAAGCTGGTAAATGAAAAGTCTTACAGGTGTGATAATTCCAACGATACCAATCGGTTCACGGGTATGCAAATGTACCCGATGTACCAATATAGGATTTACGATTTAGACAACAAGCTGGTAAATGAAAAGTCTTACAGGTGTGATAATTCCAACGATACCAATCGGTTCACGGGTATGCAAATGTACCCGATGTACCAATATAGGATTTACGATTTAGACAACAAGCTGGTAAATGAAAAGTCTTACAGGTGTGATAATTCCAACGATACCAATCGGTTCACGGGTATGCAAATGTACCCGATGTACCAATATAGGATTTACGATTTAGACAACAAGCTGGTAAATGAAAAGTCTTACAGGTGTGATAATTCCAACGATACCAATCGGTTCACGGGTATGCAAATGTACCCGATGTACCAATATAGGATTTACGATTTAGACAACAAGCTGGTAAATGAAAAGTCTTACAGGTGTGATAATTCCAACGATACCAATCGGTTCACGGGTATGCAAATGTACCCGATGTACCAATATATAGGATTTACGATTTAGACAACAAGCTGGTAAATGAAAAGTCTTACAGGTGTGATAATTCCAACGATACCAATCGGTTCACGGGTATGCAAATGTACCCGATGTACCAATATAGGATTTACGATTTAGACAACAAGCTGGTAAATGAAAAGTCTTACAGGTGTGATAATTCCAACGATACCAATCGGTTCACGGGTATGCAAATGTACCCGATGTATCGATGTCGGATTTACGATTTGTCCATATATTCGTCGAGCTTCCTCACTAAACCATTTCAAAAATGATGCTGAATAAATAATTTCGTTACGTGCTTCTTCTAATGGCTTACCCTAAATGATATCATATCAGGTGATATTTTATTGATAATGATAAATGAATAACTTATGAAGGAAAATTGAATAATTTCCTGGGGAATTAGCTAACATATTTGGCATAAAATTTCTTGAAGGCCTTGCAGGACACTTTTTAGGGTGAAGGCAGAGACAATGAAGGTATAACATTGGAAGGAATGGATATAGGCTAAAGTGATAAATGTCTTTTTCATCCAGATGATTACCCATCAATAATTAATTAATTAAATAATATTTATAGGAAATTGATAAAGGAAATTAATTACTTCTTCGAGAGTAATTAATTCCGCTAATTCATTCTGCTTTTCCAACATTTTGTAGTGCCAATTCTCGAGTATTTTAGCACGTTCTTTAGCAACAGTGGACAATGACCATTCGTTGTATGCTTCTCGTGCCGCTTTTACAGACTTTAATTTTTTGAAATATTAAAAATATTTGCTTTGTTGAAAATTTCCATTGATAAATTAAAGATTAAATTTGATAAACTTTTATCAATATATTTATCACTTACTTTTTCCGCATCGATTATATCACAATTTGTACATTCACATATAATCTCATTATTGTAGGGATTTATTATTTGAAATGTAGCATTTGATAAAGCATTATTCCATTGACCTAGAAAATAATAAATCACTGATAATTGAGTTAACAATTATCAGAATATTTCGATACTCATTTAATTACATTCAAAATTAATGATATATTTTTTGATTATTTCCAACTATGCATTATCAAAATAAGTCTTTGCTTCTTTAATTTATCAAATATTTTGTCTATTAATTTTAATGAATCAAACACATGGAAGTATCATACTGTATTTCATTTTGTTTGGAAGTGTCATACTGTATTTTATTTTCATATGGGAAATATTTCAAATTTCATATTTCTGTTAAAATTTTCAATTCTTTCTTTTTTTATCTTATATATTTAATTTTTTTTATTTCCATCTGTGGTAAATTAATTACTGTATATAAGGATATCAAGGGAAGATAATCATGATAAGGGGGAGATTAAGGCATTGAATGAAAAAGATATGAATAGAATGATAATGATAATGATAACAGTACCATTGATAAAGGCTTTTGCACCTTTAGGTAGAAGAGATGTTTGATAATATCGTTGGCCAGTAAAAATATGTGTTATACATCGATTGAACAAGTATGCTGTCCTTCCATTCATTTTACTGAATAGTGAATTAATTGTTAATCTATTAAATTAATCGAAAGCATTTCCAGAAATTTTCATAGATATCAAGAAAAAATTATCACAAATGTATATCATGGTTAATCATTAGTTATCAGCAGTATATCATATCATGTTATCATTGCTTTTATAAATGCTATATTTATATGCTTTTAGGATAATGCTTCCGGCAATAACATAAATAATCGAATTAAATTAAAACGAAAGATAATTCTCAAACTAACTAAGCTTTCATTTAAGGCACTTTTATTATTGGATAAACTTAAGACATAGTATTACAATTTAAAGTTGAAAGGTCAAATGTTTAGTTGGAAATTAGCGCATTCCTTCAAATAAATTAATTCTTTTTCTCGACTAATTTAATAAATTAACAATTAATTCTGTGAAATGAATTCAAAGTCAAGAGTAATTGTTGGCATCGATGCAAATGGGTATTATTTTGAAACATTCCATATTATCAATTATCAAATTTCGAATATTTTTATACGAAACATATCTCATTTATGATTCTTGCTGCATCATTCAAGAATTAGGCTGACCTATTTATTTTCAGATTGGATTCAGAAGGCCAAAACAAAAAAATTGTTCTTTCTTAGGAGTTAGAGAAATTTTCAGATTGGATTCAGAAGGCCAAAACAAAAAACTTTTTCTTTCTCAGAAATTAGATAAATTATTCGAATAAAAATAAGAATTTTTGTCATCGTAAAAAACAGTAATGATTCATAACAATAAGTAAATTATTACAAAATTATTCGTCTCTTTCTAAAGCTATTAAAAAAGTAGAGTCTCGAATTGGTTCGAGATATGGGAATAGCAAAGACCAAATAGGATAAGTATAATGTAAAGTCTCGAATTGGTTCGAGATGTGGGAATGGCAAAGGTCAAATAGGATAGGTATAATGTAAGGTCTCGAATTGGTTCGAGATGTGGGAATGGCAAAGGTCAAATAGGATAGGTATAATGTAAGGTCTCGAATTGGTTCGAGATATGGGAATAGCAAAGGCCAAATAGGATAGGTATAATGTAAAGTCTCGAATTGGTTCGAGATATGGGAATGGCAAAGGTCAAATACGATAGGTATAATGTAAGGTCTCGAATTGGTTCGAGATATGGGAGTGGCAAAGGTCAAATACGATAGGTATAATGTAAGGTCTCGAATTGGTTCGAGATATGAGAATGACAAAGGTCAAATAGGATAAATATGAAGATTTTAATATAAGCCAATCATGCAGATTAAGAAGCAAAGCGAACATAAATAGAATCCAAGACTCAGCGAACGATTCAATAGTTGCAAAACCTGAATCCAAGATTCACCAAGTGATTCAATAATTGCAAATCCTGAATCCAAGATTCAACGAACGATTCAATAATTGCAAATCCTAAGCTCTAATAAAAAATTGGTTGGATGCGTCATCTCATTATATCGAATATGCCAGATAATAAAAGCAGATGTGATGATGATTTTGAATCGATATTTCCATGAGAAACAAATAGATAAAGTCAATCGATGATAACCATCAGTATACTGATAACAACAAGCAATGATTATATCAGTTCTATTGATTTGATAGAATTTTAGCTGCAATACTTTGCGAGAAAACAAGGCGGGAATTTGTTCGTAGGGCAGGGCAAAATTGAATTTTATTCTTGATTCTCGAGATTGCCGGGATTTTCATGGTGAACTTTCAATGATTATTGATGGGATTATTTGTGTTATGATTAAATATCTCTTATCAACTGATAGAATAGGAAGTAAAGTAAATATCATTGTCAATTATCGAGCTTTGACAGAATATTTGTGGATATGCGTGGTGTCTTTTCAAATTAAGCAATTAATCAATCGATGATTCAAATAGAACTTATTTATCGAGAAAGATATTTTATCACATTACCTTTATCATATCATTGATTATTTTATCATTATCATTTCACTTTAACGAAATAATACGCAATATTGGCAAACTTCTTAAATTCGTTCAGCAAAATCATCATTGTCAATTAACCAATCATTGATTCAAACGGAATTTGGTTATCGAGACGGATATTTTATCGCCTTTTCTTTGCCATATCACTGACTTTCTTATCATTATCACTTAATTCGCTCAGCAAAATAATTATCCTATCATTGGGCTTCGTTCTTTTTTTGAAAATGAATTCCTTCTTTGATTTCTTTTGAAGAAATTTAATTATACAAAAATCTGCATATTATCTATCACAATATCATATACTAAAGATTGCGCTAAGGTTTTTACGTTGAATCCAAAATCAAATTTCATTATCAAAAAACTATTATTAAAAAGCAAATTAGATGAACTGATTTTAATTGAAGAATGATGGAAGATTCTGTCAATTCAACTTCAACATCTTATCATCTACGAACACAATTACCGCTTACACGTGTCAAAAAAATATTCAGGCTTGATTCGAACTGTACGACTATTTCATCTGAGGCATTGCAACTTCTCACATTTGTCACAGTTTGTCTTTTTTTTGAAAATGACATTTAATTGAAGAATTCTTTCTTTCTCTCTTAGCTTCAGTCATTTTTCTTTTTAAATTTTCGATGTAATTTTCCGAGAAATTTTCAGGAACGTTTCGTTGGCTTATTGGCAAAATCAGCTTACGGACAAGCGACTTTTGATAAACGGAAAACCGTTCAATTAAGAGATCTTGGTAATATTATTATATTTGAGTTATTATCCCATATATTTTTGTTTCCTTTTGATTTTTAATAGTACTTTGGAAGAGTTTATGAAATCACTCTTTTTTTCTTTTTAAATGAAATCATTCTAAAAGTTAGAATTATTAATATCTAGCAAGAAAATTCATAAGAAAGAATTTTCGATTTGATTTATGTTAAACAAAATGTTTCTTTCCAGAATTTTGTATAAAGAATTATGAACCATTTAATTTCCTGAATGGTACATTAGATGGATGGCCGGAACCTAGCGGAGGAAAATGTAACACTGATAATGGATCAAGTATTTCTATGGCTGCAAAAACAATGGAAGGAATCTCCTCTGCAGATGTAGATGAAGAAGAAGAAAACTTGAATGTTGATATTAATAATCTAAATAATGAGATATTCGATGAATCGTTAAAAGGAACTACTTCAATTGAATCTCCACTTAACGGTCAGATTATTAAAAAATTGGATAATGTTGTAACAGCCAAGAATGCAGAAGTAGGTATTTTCCCAGAAGCTCAAAATCTTAAACCAAAAGTTTTTGGTCACTACGGCTATCATTTCCCAGTGAATTCAACTATTGATACAGGGAAAAAAAATTCAAATTGATGGTTTTATAGTAAAAGTATCTGCATATGATGCGAGAAAAGAGAAGATATAAATTATAGAGGTAAATTGATATATTAGCATAATTACGATTAATTAAATAGAATTGGATTCGAAATGACAATTAATATTTTCGAAATTTTGTCAAACATCAAACTTTTCAATAATTAGGTAATTATTTTTTATGTATTGCTAGTTCTATCACATATTGTTGATCAATAATTATACTTTCCATGAAGACATCAAATATTAATTTATTTTTTATACCAAAAAAAACAATTATATATCTGATGGAAGCATTTGTTTCGAAAAATTATATTTCTCAAATTTTCGATTAGAAATATCTCACTGAACCATTTTTATATTTCCTTTTTGGTTCAATTTTCTTAACAATTAATCATTTCTTCTTTTAATTTATAAATCCTCGAAACTTTTAATTTTATGTGTCCATGGTTTTTTTTTTTTTGAAAATATTGTTTTTATCAAATATCTCTTATATAGAATTAATAGTGAACATTTTCATTGTTTCATCTTTCATATATACACACAATTATTGGTATCATCATTTTATGTTTTATTCAGTCCTAATGATTTTATCATGTTTTATTTATCATCTTTTATTCTTTCTACCTGTTCATTTTAACTATTTAAATTTGTCCTGACTACTGATCATTTGATTTTGAACTCTCTACCTGTTTATTTAACATTTGGATTTCTCCTAACTAGTGATCATTTGATTTTGAACTCTCTACCTGTTCATTTAAGTATTCGGATTTCTCTTAACTAACTGATCATTACTGACCATTTTGATTTTGAAATTTAACGGATTTTTTTTAAAATGAAATTGTTTTAAGCTCATAGAATTTGAAGTTTTTCGTGGTTTCCTTGGAGAATCTTTATGACATAATTGCTTGAAATAGATTTATTGGAATTCTTGAAATACATTTATTGGAATACTAAATTACAATTTACTCTTATTTGATGGATTAAAAAATTGTGAAAATAACAAAGCTTTTTCCTTGTTTCCTTCAATTTTGAATTTTCCAGATGCAACTGCCATCGTTATTGACATTTTGCCATTAAATAATTTGTATAATGTTTGTAGATCTGTTATAAAACGCACATCTACTACATCATCGGTATTATTTAATGACTTGTAAATTCCACCATTACCATTTTTCAGATTGAAGTATATACTGTGAATTTTCGAATCTAGAAATATGAAATATAACTGTTATAATATTAGTGATAATTTTCGCGATACAAAAATACTGAATTAATTAATCAATACTGAAGCAAAATGTGAATTATCTAATTCTATTTATATCTTTTTATTAATAATTAAATTTAAATTTGATCTCCAAAATTTTTTGGTGAATCACTCCGGTGTTCTTTTCTTAAATGTATTCTGGTAGACCATGAAATAATATTTTAATTATTGAATATTGTAAGACGCTGGCAAATAAAATATGTTAAAGTTGAATTTAATTTGTCCTGTTTGATAAGCTATAATATATAAAAACATTCTATAACTATTGAAATTAAGTTAAGACAATATATGGAAAGATTTTCTTTTAATTTAGTCAAATAAAAGATTAGATAAAAATTCATAAAGTATTGTACAGAAAAGATAAAATTGATAATTTTAGATTTTACCTTCTATCATGTCGAATTGATAAATAGCTTGAATTTTTTTAACTATATCCGGAGTAATATGTTGTTTAGCATCATTTATCATCGCATCCAGAGATATAATTGATGTGGTTGTATCAGAATTTAGTGTTTCCGTAATTTCAGGGAGGAAAAAATCTTGTAATAATGTTGCTCCTAAATATAATTATTACCAAAATTTGATTATTCCAGAAATTAAAGTTTGATATTTTATCAAAATTTGATCAGTTATTTTAGAAATTAAAATTCGATATTTTCCTGTCAATATTAATAATGAAAATCAAGAAATAACATGTGTCAATTAATTAATCGTAAACAAACTTTTTGACAGTAATTTTAATCAATTTACCTGGTTCAATTGAGTATTGATCAAAATTTTCTATTCCTTCTTCTCGTAAAATTTCTTCATCGATAATAAAATTCCCGGTATACTGAGTGCTATCTCGAGAAAGTATTGCATATGCAGCATCTGCCATAATTACTGGCTTACGACAATTCTATAAAATTTTCTAATATAGAATTAGAATTAGATCAAATATGAATATATTAATTACTGTTAATTAAAGAATGTATTAGTTGCTTATCAAAATATCAAATAAAATATGAATATATTAATTACTGTTAATTAAAGAATGTATTAGTTTGCTTATCAAAATATCTTATCAAAAGTTTAAAATAAGAATCTCTTCATCATCATCACACTTCTGTAAAATGGTTCTATTTAAATTCAAAAAATGAACAAACATTTCGAGCATTTCCAGCTGAAATCATTTTCATTGCAGCAGTCCAAATAGCTGTTCTTGGCCATAATGCATTTACAGCAATACTGAGAGGTCGTAGTTCATCGTGCATTCCAAGGACACACATTGACATACCATATTTGGCCATCGTATAAGCTAAACATTGAGATTTGTATGAGCTAGAATTTGATAATAGAATATTATCAGCGATAAATGGTATTTTTTTTTTGTTCATTTGATAATCTAAGTAAATAATAATTGTGATATGTTATCATTCATTTCTTTCCATTCATTATTTTCCATTTATTTTTTTTCTTCCTTTCTTCTCATACTTTTTATCATCTTTTCTTCCTCTATTTATTTCATTTTATTTCTATTCTTTTCATCACTTATCAAATTCTCTCGTTATTTTTTTCATCTATTCCTATTTCATTGATATTATCAGCAAGCAGATTATCAATGCTTACCGACATGATTAGAAAACCATTGTTTTGCCATATTTAATGGTGGACTGATATTCAAAATATGAGGATTTCGGCCATTTTTTAAAAATGGTATACATTTTTGAGACCTGAAAAGTACTGGCTGAATAAAAATATCAACCTCAATTTTTTACGTAATCATTTCACTAATATTATCAGTGAGCAGAAATATATTATCAATAATATTATCAGTGTTAACACTATCGATACTGAATGTCACTGAGTTAAGGTTATATAATTAAGTATATCTATATACATATATATATATATATATATATATAATACTTATCAGTATTAACACTATTGATACTAAACATCACTAAATAAGATATATCATAGGTGTATCTATATATCTATATAGATATATAGATATATTACTTACATCAAGAAAGTTCCACGTGTATTGATTTGATGCATTAAATCGAACTTTTTCATTGTTGTTTCTAATGTCCCGGTAAGTGATATAGCACTAGCATTATTAATTAGAATGTCAATTCCACCGAATTTCTTGACGGTATCCGAGACTGCTTTTGTTACTGATTCCTCATCACGTACGTCAACTACGCATGCCAATCCTTTGCCACCGGCCTATAATTAAAATTATATTATCATGATAAATCACGCGAGAAGAATTCTATAGAACAAAAAGGAAAAGGTAAGAAATTGTTATCATAATAAACAAAGCAATAGTATGGAATATGTATAATCATATCATGATAAATTAAAACATTAAAACATATATGTATAATTATATCATGACAAATTAAAACAATATTGGCTTTGGAAAAAAAAACGAAAACAATTCTTTAGATTTATCATTTGATTGATTTCAAATATCATATTAACATTTTTTTCAAATATCACATTAACATTTTATATCAGGAAATCATACTGACATCTATTAATTCTTTAACTAATTGATTTCAAATATTCACATTAACACTTTATATCAGAAAATCATATTGACATCTATTAATTCTTTAACTGATTGATTTCAAATATTCACATTAACACTTTATATCAGAAAATCATATTGACATCTATTAATTCTTTAACTGATTGATTTCAAATATTCACATTAACACTTTATATCAGAAAATCATATTGACATTTTAAAATCATTAGCATCTATTAACTTTAACTGATTGATTTCAAATATCACATTATCATTTTATACCAGGAAATCATACTGACATCTATTAACTCTTTAACTGATTGATTTCAAATATCACATTATCATTTTATACCAGGAAATCATACTGACATCTATTAACTCTTTAACTGATTGATTTCAAATATCACATTATCATTTTATACCAGGAAATCATACTGACATTTGTTTACCTTTAACTAATTGATTTCAAAGATCACATTAACATTTTATATCAGGAAATCAAATTAACACTTTAACTGGTTGATTTCAAATATCACATTATCATTTTATATCATTTTATATCTATTAACTCTTTAGCTTTATATATTTCAGGTATTTGCTATAAATAAATTACCTTTTCGATATCTTCCACAGCTGAATAAATGGTTCCTGGTAATTTCGGATTTGGTTCAATAGTTTTTGCAGCAACAACAATATTAGCACCATCCTTGGCTAATTTTAGGGCAATTTCTTTACCAATACCACGAGATGCTCCCGTGATAATTATTGTTCGTCCTGCAAATCTCCTGGAAATTTTAACCTTTAACCTTGATATTAACAATACTTTAGTATTCCGATGACCTCTACAATATAATAACTTTTAAAATTATCATTTCTAATTTTTGGAACTAGGAAATAGATAGATTTGTAAATTCTTTTAAAATTCAACTGAAAATCAACTAAGCAATAAAAAAACGCGATATAATTATATGATATGATATGATATGATATGATAAAAAAAGGTAAAAAAAAATTTCGATATAAGCTGATAATTTCAAATTCTGAAATAGCAAGCAATTTATTGCTTTTTAGCATGAAGAAATAATAGTTCTCAAATGAATAAATGAAAGAAAATTGAAGTATTTTTAAACGACATCAATTGATCAATCTAAAATTTTGTATTTAAAAAAAAATTGATAAAAAAAAATGATAAAAAAGATAATATAGACAAAGCTAACCCTGTTGTAATCATTATTTGTTAAGATTTAGACCGAAGCACCTTCCCGTTACCTGTCACCTTTTAATTAATGCTGAAAATTCCAGGATCGTTTTAATAGGCAAATAGTTAGACAGATATTTAATGATAAGAAAAAAAAATCAATTAAAGGAATATCAATGAAATAAAAAGAAATAATTTTGTTGCAGTGAAATAACAACGAATGCATTGATATGTAAATGTCACAATAATTTCATCCTTTCTTTCTTATCATTTTTTCACCGAAGTAAATGATAAATTTCAAATTGATGAATAATCTTTTATCATTTTTTTCATCTTTCATATTTTTCTAACAATATAATTGCAAACTTTTCTAGATGAAAAAGTACATTCTCAATAATAGTATGCTTATAATATATATAAATATGTTTAGCATTTGCTATATTGATAAATGAAATATTTATATATTCATTATCATATCACCAAATCTTTGAATTATCTTATTATATCTTTTTAATGGATAACATTTTATAGCGTAATAAAAAAAAATGCATTGTAAGGTATATTGTTATATTAAGTTAATATGATAAACGTTATCAGTGTGGGTGTGGAGTATCAGTGTGGAAAAACAAAAAATTGAAGTTGGATTTCTTTGAATGATAAATTTTTTTAATGATAAAATTTTGAATTTTTTTGAATGATAAATATCATCTGCCAATGATAATAGATAGTTTCTACAGTTAGTTAATCAGAGATTTGATGATTAAAAAAAATTTATGATTGATAAGAAAATATAATATTTTAGCTAACCTATATGATGCACTTCTTACGATGAAATAATTATCAAAATCCCGTTATCACTTATTATTTTTCATATACAAATCAATTTTTCAATACTGATAATATCATGCATCGTTGAATTTAGGCTTTTCATTTGTAAATGCAGCAGCACTTGCTCGGAACAAATCATCGGATTGAAGTTGCGATTGATTCCATGTGCGAATAAATTGGATTGAATCGTCGAGAGGATGATCGCGAGAATAGTTCAATGCTAATTTGGTACCTTGAATAGCAATCGGACTTCTCATAGCAATATCATCTGCCAATGATAACGCCGCTGATAAGCATTCTTCGGTATTATCAAATTGTCGAGATATGAAACCTAAATATATAATATATATACTCATTTCAAACAAATATCAAAAAAATATACTGTAATAGTAGCGACGTATTCGCAGTAAATAATTCAACTATTTATTATCACTTACAATTTCAAGTACATTTGCGTAAATTTCTCGAGAACATTCAATTATATATTTACAATTCCAAGTACATTTGCGTAAATTTCTCGAGAATGCTTTATTATATATTTACAATTCCAAGTACATTTGCGTAGTTTCTCGAGAATGCTCTATTATATACTTACAATTTCAAGTACATTTGCGTAAATTTCTCGAGAATATTCGATTATATATTTACAATTCCAAGTACATTTGCATAAATTTCTCGAGAATGATCTATTATATACTTACAATTTCAAATGCATTTGCATAGTTTCTCGAGACTGTTAAGATATTACGCCCAATAATAAAGTTCGCAATAAATCATTCTTATTGAATTTAATTATTTGTTTGCATATTACCTACATCTTGTTACAGTAATCATGTTGTGATATAAAATTAATGGATTAGAAATAGAAAAGAATAAAGAGAAGGTATATTCATTTTTTCATTAAATATTTTATTTAATGATATAATTCTTTGTCTCGAACAGATTCCTTGTATGAAAATATAATAATTTCAGATTTCTAATTTTACATTCTGCTGATTTTTAACGAATTATTTCTTACTTAAATTTAGAAATTAAATTTAGAAATATGCAAAAAAAGGGAGGACAGAATAAATAAATAAAGAAATTCGAAATGAATAAACTTTTTTTGACATTCTCTGATATAAATAAAGATAAGATAAAAAAAAATAAAAAGAAAAGTTAGAAGAAAAAAAATCTCTGTGTTTTTGAAATAATTGAAATTCAAAATTTATCCTCTCATTCTTATCTATTAAATAAATCAATAATATAATACAACGACATAGTAGTAAGTGATGAAAATCTCGAGAATCTAATTTAATCACGAGAAATTAATTCTATTCTCTGTGCGCCAAATTTTCCAATTTAAAACAGTTTAAGGTGCGAAATTTGAAAAGTTTCATAGTCTTTTACAAAGTTAAAGTTATGATCTTTAAAAAAAAATTTTTTTTTTGATTTCAAAAATGAAGAGAAATGAAAAATTAACTTAACCATATTTCAATGCTTCTGAACTGTCGAAATCACGAGCTGTATAAGCAAGTTCACGGGTTAAACTATCATTTCCAACAAGTTTGTTGATTCGATTTAAAATTCCAACATCAGCAGCAAGACCGATATCTACTTCCTCAAGAATTATCATCTTAAGCATCTACCGATATCTACTTCCTCAAGAATTATCATCTTAAGCATCTACCGATATCTACTTCCTCAAGAATTATCATCTTAAGCATCTACCGATATCTACTTCCTCAAGAATTATCATCTTAAGCATCTACCGATATCTACTTCCTCAAGAATTATCATCTACAACTACATTTGATGTTTTCAAAGTATTGATTGTATGAAGAAAAGCTATTGTTTATCTATGACTAACTTTTATCGAGAAAATTGTATTATTTGAAGCATAACGTATATCAGCAGCAGCAACGAGACTGATACCAGCACCAATGCAATGTCCATGAATTGCAGCAATCACTGGTTTTGGACATTTCTCCAATGATGTAAAACTATCTTGACATGTGGCTATCAGATTACGAAGTTTCAACGATTTACGACTAACATCCAAAGTGTCGCTTTGAATAATCGCCGAAAGTTGCTAAATAAATTATATGAAATAATAAAACATTCATTTCTCTATTTTTAACATACCTTGCTGCATTATCAAATATAGCGAAATTACAGATTGAAATGCATTCAAATTAGGCGAAAATAAAGAAATTAATCAAGAAAATCATAAATTCAGAAAAAAATTGGAAATTTCCTGGCATTTTCAATTTTTCGGAAGGCGAAAATACGACAAGAATATCCCAATCGTTCAAGAAAATCGATAAATTCAGAAAAAAATTGGAAATTTCCTGGCATTTTCAATTTTTCGGAGGGCGAAAATACGACAAGAATATCCCAATCGTTCAAGAAAATCGATAAATTCAGAAAAAAATTGGAAATTTCCTGGCATTTTCAATTTTTCGGAGGGCGAAAATACGACAAGAATATCCCAATCGTTCAAGAAAATCGATAAATTCAGAAAAAAATTGGAAATTTCCTGGCATTTTCAATTTTTCGGAGGGCGAAAATACGACAAGAATATCCCAATCGTTCAAGAAAATCGATAAATTCAGAAAAAAATTGGAAATTTTCTGGCATTTTCAATTTTCAGAAAGCAAATGATAGAATGATAATGAAAAAATGGTAAAAAAAAAAAAAACATCAATTCATCTTTAAGATTGATTCCAGCACAAAATGATTTTCCGGCTGCAGATAGAACAACTGAACGACATTTAGAATTGATTGCTAAATGATCGAAGACATTTCGAAGTTCTCTGAAGAATAAAATAAGAAAAAGATCAATCAATTATTTCTATTCTTTAAACAAAGTCAAATGAAAAAAAAACAGCATTTTCAAATGATAAAAATTAAATTTTTCAAATGATAAAAATTAAATCTTTATCACTTGAAAATAACATTCACAAACTTCCAGAATGATAGAGTAAATGCATTTCTTGTTTCCGGTTGATTTAATCTAACGTTGAATACATGCTGACTATGTTGAATCACTTCGATAAATTCTAATCCGGAAAGTGTTGATAATTCGGATTTCCGTAGATTCCGGGATTTGAAAAATTGTTGTAAAATAGTTATCGTCGTTTTGTTCATCCTGATTGGAAAAAATTATTTACAAAAAAAAATATTTCAATAGGATTATTCAGTAAAATGAAATGATTGATAAGATCGAGATATCGATCAGTCGAGATAAGAAAATAAGCACAAAAATTTGGGAAACGAATAGAATAGATTTAAGAATCAATGATTTATATTGAAAATGATAATTAAAAAGTTAATGATAAGAATTATCAGTTATTCCCAGTATCTTCGCTGCAAACTTATTCTCCCATTTCCTCAATTGTCATATATCGTTTCATCGTTTTATATCAACAAAATGGCAATATCATTAAATTTCGGGTACACGAAGATTTTGGACTTTGTACTATTGATATATTGCGTTGTCATTGTTGTTGTTATCAACATCGCTCTTATTATCATTATTCGATCAAATAATATTTATCTGATTTACCTGGTTTATTGAGAGATATGATATCATCAGCAATAATATTCCAAAGTTATCTAGCGATGATGATAATTTTCATTACCGATATTGGATGAATGAAGTCTGATAACAAATGATATTGCAACACATAGTTAAGTGATACTATTAATTATCAAATTATCAAAATTAGTTTTTTTCATTCTAAAAAAGAGAAGCAGATGATATTCCAAATTGCAGTGTTATTATATCTAATATAACTGCATGCAAATTGCAGTTATTCTCTGGTACTGCATATAAAATTTGTATTTCACGCAAATGCAATGCCAAATGATAAAAAATGAATGATTAGATTAATTGTCATATTTCACCAGAATCACTTTGAAAGAAAGTGGCCATTATAATTATGATAATAATCGAAATTATAACTTTCTAAGCTCATTTCTTTAACAATTACTAATGATAATACATATCAGTATTACTAATGATAATACATGTCGTCCATTTTTCATGTTGCTCATTGAAATGATAAATTTAGATTTTTTTTTTCATGTTGCTCATTGAAATGATAAATTTAGATTTGGAATAATCGAAAATGATAAATTCAATCAAGATTCTCGACAAAATTCTTTTTTTTTGCTCACAAATTTTAATTAAACAAAACACTATAAAACAATCAAGGGGTACAAAAAAAAAAATTCTTGGAATATTTTCCACATCATATAATTTATTCCAAATACATTTCATTTTAAGAATGATTTTTGAAACTTTTAAAGGCAAAGAATTTAACATAGTTTTCATAAACAAACACCATTATTATTATTAGACTCTCGAGATTATACTGTTCTCGGATTAGAAATGATTATCATCGAAATATAATATTTCGAAATGTTTCCGAAGTTGTTAACTATTCAAAATTGCATGAGATTCCATTTATTTGCAATTGTTGTTTTCCAAGAATTAAACTAGCAAAGAAAATTTCGCATTTATATGAAATGTAATAAAGCATACATATACATATGATGGTAAATTATAAATGAAATTGTATTGTCAATTTGATTAAGACGATCAGACGTTGATCAAGATGATTGGACGTTGATCAGGATGAATGGATGTTTAAATCGGTCATTACATAAGCAATCTGAGAAAATTGATAAAATTTCCTACTTGGAATAATTGTTGTTAATCACGATATTGATTGATTATGAATGATAAGATGACAATCAATTGTTAAAATCATACTAGCAGTTTGCTTTTTTCAAAATAAATTTTTCTTGTTTAAATTCAGTAAAAAATCAATATGCTGAAAAGTATATTTTAATAGATGATGTAGGAGATATATTTAAATGATAATAAATGTTATCAATGCACACTAATAAAATTGGCATATTAGTAGCAGAAACAAATGTGTAAAGAAAATTTTCAGCATTCTTTTTTCTGATAAAAGATAAAATATATGTGGATTGTGTAAAAAAAAAAAAACATTAAGATTGAGAAGAAATATACGCATTGTAAAAATGAATAATCATTTATTTGGGAATCAAATTCGCAATAAAAAATTTTCAAACAGATTCAATATTTGAATTTTTTTCGGGTCTATATATCTTAGAGCTTGAACATTTGATTGAACAGAAAGAAATTAATTGTAGAACTTTGTCATTTGAGGTAATATGGGAAAAAGAATTCAAATAATTGTAATATTGTTGTTCAAGACAAAGATTGAAAAAGGATAAAAGTAATTGAAAAACTGATATTTTTGAATTTTTTATATTTCAAATATTCAACAAAAACATTATCATCTCGTTGAAATTTTGAATTACATTTAAATATAATAATGCATTGCCAAGCAATGATTATTAAAAGAAAGAAGGAGAAGAGTTGAAATCAATTGATTTTTTTTGACTGATTGAAAGATAAATATTGAATCAATTTAACTGATACGCGATAAGCACCATAATTATTTCGAAACCAATTATCAGCTTAGAAAATGATTTTGAAAGTAAAAAAAAAGAAGAAAAAACATGTAACAGTGCATTTCTGAGAAAAGAGACAAGTAAATTAATTATTTGAGTAAAAAATATCGAAGGATCTATGGACAGTTGGTGCTTTTTGAGCTTTTCCTCTCAAATTCATAACTATCTATGCTGCATTTCGAGCGAATCGAGATTTACCACGACCCAGTTCTTCTTGTATGTCTTCTACGGTACGACCCTTCGTTTCTGGCACATACATCCAGGTGAAAAATGCAAAAACGCCAGAAAACCAGAGAAGATCAGGAACGTATACTGATGCAATACTTGCTGAAAATTTTTAAAAATCCGTTTTGTTCAACTTCATAAATATATCTTTTCAAAGAATCATTATTTTTATACATATATATATATATATATATATATATATGATTTATATTTCAATATCTATGATAATAATAATCAAAATAATATAGCTTTAAAAAAATGATATTTTTTTTTTGATAATTACATAGATTTGTTAATGTAAATAAATATAAATGATAATTTCTTATACGAGATTATCAAGAGAGTAATTTAAAGAAATAAAAAATAGAATTGTTGCTTACATTGAGAAATTCGAAAGATGTCCCGACAAGAAAGTTTGCAGTCCAATTAGTTGCTGCGGCAACCGAATTTGCAGCACCACGAGCGCCTGATGAGAATAATTCCGAGACGAAGAACCATGGAATGGAACCTGTAAAAAAAAAAGTCAATCTTTTAACAAATAATTTATCAATGTTATCAATCCTATATTTTATAAAAATTTCAATTTAAATTTCTTCTAATTTTTTTATTACAAATTCAAGGATTAATTAATTTCTCCCAAATAATAATAATTATTTTAAAAGTAAAAAAAAGTAATTATTATTCTACCTGGACCAGTTGCAAAAAAATCACAAAAAGGAAGACGAATAAACAAGCAGGATAGGATGCCCATTTATTATTTAATTCATCTGCCGTCTGCAAAATATATATATATATATATATTCTTATTTTTAATTTTGCTTTATAAAATTTTATTCAACAAATTTACTGATTAAAATTTCATTCAACCAATTTACTGATTAAAATTTCATTCAAAATTTACTGATTAAATATGCAAATAAATATTGATTTATTATGATAACATTACGTTTACTTACGTAGACTGAAATGAAAATAACGATAGCGATAGAAGCAAAGAACATTCCAATCAAGCCAATCATAAGTAACATGACACGGCCACATTTCGGATGATCCACCTAAATTTGTAGCAATTTTTTTAGAGTAGCAAAAATTTATGAGAAAATTTCAAAGTAAAAATAAAAAAAAATTCCAATATAATTTTTCCATATTCTCGATCATAATAAAAATTAAGAATAATGATAGAATTATTTCAAAGAAATTATTATTTCAATTTCTTATCAATAGAATTATTTTTCAATTTCTTATCAATAAAATACTGAGAGCATTTTTACCATATACATTGCTCACTCTAAAGTAACTTAATTGCATATCTAAAATGATTGAATCAAAACTTGAAATTGAACAAAATAATTAAAAAATATTAAAAAGAAACTTAACAGATAGACAGAGATAACAGTCATGATAACGTTGATTAAACCCATCACTAGCGTAGCATAGACGGCTTTCTCACCCAAACCAGCACCTTCGAAAATCATAGTGGAGAAAAACATTGCGACATTAATACCGGAAAATTGTTGCGCTAACATCATCAAAATTCCAATAGTCATGGGCCATAAAAGATCACCACGGAACAAATCGAAGATACCCATCTTAGGAACAGCATTTATCTTGGCTTGCTCCTCTTTCATCATATCAATTTCCGCTTTTACCTGAAAATTCATTTCATTCCAATTTACACTTTCTTATCATACTGTATATTCATTTCATTCCAATTTACACTTTCTTATCATACTGTATATTCATTTCATTCCAATTTACACTCTCACATCATACTGTATATTCATTTCACTCCAATTTACACTTTTTTATCATACTGTATATATAATTTACAGCATTAATTCTCAACAAAAAACTATTCAATTGTTTTAAAAAATTATTAATTTATTTCAAAAGCAAAAAAAAACAATATTACATTGTCTTTTCCTCGTAACTTTTTCAGATCCTCTTCAGCCTGCTCGGTACGATTCTTCACAATCAAACTGTATTTGGGTGATTCCGGAATCATTGGTAGTGTAGCTATTTGGAATATCACTGGTACCACGGTGAAACCTGTATATAGTAATGTTATTATTGAATTGAAATTTTACACTTAAAGATGTAATCGATGATTTATGAGTAAACATGAATTAATATAGCTATTAGTTAATCAAAAAATTGTCAATAATAATCAAGTCTTTTTCTCTCTTTCTCACATCAAAATGAATTAAACAGCAAATTTTGCAAGTCAAGAATCAAAAATTCACCAAAAACCATAGGCCATAGTTTCGCTGATCCAAGAATTTGTGGCAGACCGATGATTTGTGAGAAGAGAATACCGATAGTGACCAAAAGTTGCGCAACACTACCCAGTGAGCCACGTAAATTAACCGGTGATATCTCGGTCAAATACATTGGTACTAAACCTGAACTTAAGCCTGAAACCACAAATACAAATCAATCAACAAATACTCCTGTCAGGTAAACTGATAACAGTTTTAAAATATTTGAAATATATATATATATGAAAAAGTAACGTTTAAAATGTTCTAAAAAACAATAATAAATAAAATCATTATGAATAGTGCTCATAAATAATATACTGATGAAAGATGATAATTATCAAATAATCATACTAAATGATATCATATCTTCTTGGCAATAATTAGCTAATAAGTAAATGATAAATAAAAAAAAAGATTATAAATGATCAAAATACTAGCCAGAATTGATGCCAATGATAAGACGTCCAACAATAAGCAATGGGTATACATTAACATAATAAGCCAATGTCATTAGTATGGCAGCCAAGACAGCTACAACATTATTAAATATCATAGCACCTTTACGACCTAACCAATCAGCCATTTTACCGGATCCCAATCCACCAATCATGCCACCAACCGCAAATATACCAACTGCTATTGCCCTGAAAAATTATAAAATATAATTTCAATTGAATATTATCTGATAGACTTATCAAATATCAAAATTAATATTTGAACATTTTTTAATTTTTAAAAAAAACACATCTTTCTTCATCTAAATTACAACAATTTTGTGATAATTTAATTATTATCATCTTCTTTCAACTAAATTACAACAATCTTATGTTAATTTAATTATCACAAGCATGCTATTTCCAAATTTTATACTGATAAATTTCGACTAAACAATAAGAAATAATTTTTTGAAATAATAAAAATTGAAAAAAATAATAATAATGAAAATAAAAAAAAAAACATATCATTGAACTCTGCCAATTTCATCAAGCGTCAATGTTTCGCCAAAAAGATCCTTATGTGAGTCGATCATCCATAATTTGATTACCTGATATTGAGAATGTTGAATGAAAAAATCTAAACAAATTTAAATATAAAACAAAAACAAAATATTGTATGATAGAAATCAGATTAAAAATATATTGAAGATACTTTTGCAGGAACATTAACACATCCGATATGATAACCAAATTGAAATGAACCACCGATCGCTGCTGAAGCAACGGCCATCAACAACGGTTGCGTCCATCTACCCTGAAAATTTCAAATAATTATTGAAATTTGATGACGAAATTGAAGTTAAAATTTTCAATTTACTCTTATTTCTAATTCATTTAATTTATTACATATTGCAGTATTTCCTTAAAATTTATATCAAATAATATTAGTAAATATTCCTTTCTGCTATCCAATCAATGATAATATTATATCAAAAATCTTAACTTTTTTTCTTTTTTTCTAGTGCTCAATTCTAATCCCATTTTAAACTTATTTTTAGTTGCTCGAAAAAAAAAGATCGGCAAGTTTAAATAAAAATGAAAATTTTTGTTTAAAGAAAGATTTTCGAAAAAGTACAGAAAAAAAATAAAAAATTGGAAATCAATTATTTCTGTTGCAATATTTATATATATTTTGCACTTTATAAAAGCAAATAAAATGCTTAAAAGATACTTTTCAGTAAAAATTTACTCCATCGGGAATGCATAAAAAGATAGAATATAAAAGAGTAAAAAAAAAAAAAAACAAAAATGCAACAAATAAATCTATGATACTTTTTATAAGTAGACTAAAAAAAAAGAGAAAAATTAAATTTGAAACTTTAAAAGAAAGTTAAAAGTAATAAATACGTACTTCACCTGCTTGCTGACTTTTTCCCAACATTTTCTCAGTTTCACAGTGATTCAATTTTGAAAATGGTTTATCAAAAACACACAGTTATTTTTGTACTGCAAAAATAATCTTCTGCTATTAGTGATAGATATCACCAAAAGCAAAACAAAAAAAAAACAAAAAAAAAATATCAGTCGAAATAATTGAGCGATATAGGAAAGGATGCTGTTGCTGATAAACTGATAATTTAAATTCCTTGCTTTAATCTTTAGTTCAGGATGTGATCTAAGAATTAAATACAAAAATGAAATATATTAAAATTGCAGAATTCGATTGAAATCTTTTACTTCAACTATCCTTCAAAATTGTAGCAAAATTAAATTACATAACAGCAAAGCATTGCAAATTTTTGCTATCGATAATTACAGGATCAAAAAAAAAAAAAAATTGATATAATAACTAAATAAACAGCAATCATTAAAGCAATATATATTTTAATGGGCTATTATTCAAGTCTTTCAGTTTTCAATTTTCGATATTCCTTTATTAAAAACAGATAACTAGCAAAAATTCCAGTTTTAATTTCATCTAAACATAAATCTATTTTCATATTTTTCTCAATTACCTAGAATGAAGAGAAAAAAATTCTTCAATTTGAAATAATCATATATTCTACATTCAATTGAAAAAGTAATGATAATCTAATCAGTCAGTCTACTTAATTGAAGAAAACAGTATAAAAAAAAAAAAAACAATGATAATCTAATCAGTCAGTCCACTTAAAATTTGAAGGAAACGATATAAAAAAAAAAGTGTCACAAATATATGAAGCACGGACTTTCGATAAAACATTATCATCGAGAATTGAAATTTGATTATTTTAAGTAAAGTAAAATTCTTTGCATTTATTTTAATAATAAATCAAAATATCATTTCTATTTAACTCATCCTACCTTAACAAATGAACTGAAAATATAAAATAAATAATCAATAAGCTTTCTTGAATACAAAATATATCTTTATACACATATACTATTGCTTTTTATTTATCAAAAAAAAAAACCTGATAAAAGATTAAAAGATAAAAATGAAGAAAAACTAAGCAAATAAGGAAAGCATCAAAAAGCAACAACAATGAAATAAGTTATGCTTATGATCAAATCATCAAATCACATATAGTTATTGCAACGATTTTTAATTTCATAAATGCAAAATTTTGATCATAATAGTTGCATCAGAATTATTTCATTGAATATTCATGAAGTAATGAAAAAAAAAAGACTAAGCATTATTAGTTATAAAGTATTAAGTATTGTTACTAACAATGTTGTAAATAAGTTATCAATAAATGTGATTGAGTAAATAATATAGAAATAAATGAAAAAAGGAATTTTTAAAATTTAACATTGAGCATAATTTTTGTTGATCTTCTTTCTTCATTTTCATTCATTTTTTACAAAAATATTTCTAAATAGCAGCAACCATTTGATAAGTATCAAGATATTTTAGAATTGGTTTTATTCTATTGGAAAAAAAAAGAAGAACTATCTAATGTTATGGAAATGTTAAAATGTTAAATTGTAAATAAAATAAAATTCTATTCAGTGTAAAATAAGCATTTAGACAAAATCAATCCTTGCATTTAAATATAAAATTTAAAGGATGGAATGTTTTTATCATTTTGCTTCTTTTTTTTTTTTTTTTTACAGACATGAAATGATCATACATCGATCAAAGAATAATTGTGAGTGATAAGCAACAAAAAGAAAAAAAGAATATGTAAAGTTTATGACATTCGGGAATGATCTTTTACGACATTTTCACGTTGCAAAGCTTTTTGTTCCTTTTATCAAATTTTAAAATGTCATCGTTGCAAGTTAGAAAAGGAAATTTGTCATAAAAATTATGAATTGTAAAGTTTAGAAAATAAATAAAAATTTTTGAATAAAAAAAAATAAATAAAATAAACTATATGAAATGTCAGACGAATGCAAAGTAATAATTTGCAATTAAAGCAAATTCAAAATTCATCAAAATTATTTGCTAGTTTTAATGAAAATATTGAGAGGGAAAGAGAAATACATTATTCTATAGCACTAATAATTACTTGTTACTTGTTATTATTATATAAACTAATTGATTTATCAGAAATATACAAATGATAAGAAATAATAAATAAGATAAGATAAGAAAGAAAGAAAGAAAGAAAGAACGAACGAACGAACGAAATGATAATCTTAGAAGATTATTAAATATCAAATATAGAAATTTAATTTAAAACGGAAAATTTTTGATATACAAAATGACGGGAGTAATGACCGAGATATATCATTCTCGATGATAATAATATACATATACATATACATATACAAATACATATACATATATATATATATTATATAATATAAGAAAATATATAACGATTGAGCACCCACCACTACTATCAATACTACTGTTGTTATTGCTACTACTACTTCTACTACTACTATAATTTTCAATGACATTAGTAACATCATTAGTAAAGTCATTCTCACGAACTTTCTTTCCCATATCAAACATCATTTATCACCGATGGGACAATAATATCTCCTCATCGTCCTTTATTTATCGTCTTATATCACTGTTTCATTATCTTATATATGATTGCAAGAGTCGCATAATTTGCGAGACAATCTTTATAACTAGTTTTGGAAGATGTATAATATGCAATACAACAATGATCATCTGATTCAACGATCAATACAACAACAACAATTTAATATATTAGAACTTATGCATAAAATATATAATTTAATAAAATTAAGATTATATAATATTCATTTCTAATAGTATTTTTATATCAAAATAATCGAATAAAAAAAAATGATAATTCAGTTTAAAATAAAATCTTTGTAAAATCAGCAGATAATCATTGTAAATTAAAATCTTTCTAAAAGCTACAATGAATATATATGTAATATAGATGAATTCTAAAGCAAAATCATTAAAAATCTCGAAATTGATAGTGTCAAATTTTAAAAAAAAAGAAAAAAAATCAAGCATTTTTCCTCATTTATTGTCCCAATTGGCTCCTTTTTTTTTTTTTTTTTTTTTCTTGGCAAACATTTATAATGTTTCTCGAGAAAAAAGGCTGAAAAATTAAAGACTGAAAATTGAAGCATAGCATTTAACCAAATGCTTAGATGCAACAATTGTTTCGTCGTTATATCAATTTTCAACATTCATCGATGTTTGAAATTTGAAATTTCAACAATACTTTGTAAAATAAAATGAGATGAATGGCTGGCCATACGATTGTTAGCTAGGAAAGCAGCTTTGAAACTAATTAAATATCACAATACAATTATGATTATATAATAGTTAAATGATTAATTTAAACAAAGCAAATGATTCATATTAAATGAGCAAAGATTTCGGAATCCATTAACATTTATTTGATAAATTTCAAGTTAGGAAAATTAGCAAATTGGAAACAAGAAGAATTTTTAGCAAATTTTAATTAAAAAATGATAGAAAAAAATTGATAAAAATTTAACAGCAAAATGAGCCTCTAATGATCCAAAAGAAAAAAAGTAAAAAATTAATGCAAAAATGAAAAGAAAAAAACAATATGTCAATGCACTTTTTTTTTATGCATCAGTAGTAAATTAAATTCCTTGAGAAATTTTCCTAAGATAAAATATTTTTATAGACGATAAATTATGTAAAATATATATATAGTTTTAGATATTTCTTCCTTTCTAGGATTTCAAGACTAACATACTAGTTATAGTTATTTCTTCTAAACATTTATTATATTAATTTTTATGAAATTAAATAAGCAAAAATAATGCCAATCAGTGATTTCTATGTTAATATTAACAATGAATACTGATAAATTAGAAATTTAACAATCCTTTTATTATTTATTTCCAATGATAACAAACTTAATTAACTCACTTATAAATCTGAAAACAAAAAATCTTCAAATTTTAACAGAGCCTTTTTTAAGGGGCAAAAAGAAGGCAAAAATGAAACTAAAGAATGAGAGAGAAGCAAGTATTTAAAGAAAAAAAAAAAATTGAAAATGATAATTTTTCGTGAAGGCTATCGAGAAATGTTAGACGGAAATACTTTTTTCTTTTTTTTGTCTTTTTACATAAAATGAACTGCCCGAGAAAAATTTCTATTAGACAAAAATCCACTGAAAAAAAAAAACAAAAAACAAAAGGCCATTGATCTCGATAAGTATTGGTATCTGTGAGAGATTATTCACCAATTTAAATGATTTAATTTCATGCAAAATTTGCTAATTATCTTTAACAATAGGGCCTAATTAGGCTTAATTTTTCTACTTTAAAAGAAATAAATAAAAAACATAGCCAATATTTGTAGACCATTTACAAAACAAAAAATAAAAAAAAATCTTTGCCTATTTATGACAATATAGACATTCTTGATCATAAATAATTTCAGCAAACATAAACTGATTACATTTTGCTTCAACCTACTAGTTCATAATGAATATGTACTTTAGTACTAACAGTTGAATAATGAGTGAATGTTTGAGGATGAAGTTTAGAAAGAAGTCGAGAATGCTCGAGAATGCTCGAACGAGAAAGAGGTAGGAGAGAGGATATGTGAAAAGTTTGATGAAAGAAATATATAATATACCTTTTCAACTTCCTCATTAGCCATTTAGTTACTGCTGTTGCTACTGCGTTGATTGCTAACGAAAATGTTGCTAACAAATTGATTTCAGGAAAGCAAATTTCCCGATTTTACAAGATTAGAAGTAATCAATAAGAAATGATAATCCGAGAAATGCGGAAGTTAACCGATTAACAGCTGTTTCTCATTCTTACATTCTCAATTATATCAATTTTATCGCTATAAATACAGTCTCTTCAATATATGCATTTATGGTTGCGAACTTTTTAGAATTTAAAAAAAATATGCAAATTTTAACATTTCTTTAATGTAAACCAAATTATCAATTGTATATGCCAGAATGCTATGATAAAATCAATCTTCAAATTTTTATTGAAAAATTTTTAGACTTCTCTAGGCAAATCTCAAATCGAAATGATAATTAATCATTTCTTAATTGAAAGCAGCAAAAGAGTGAAAAAGGTCGATCGACAAAATTTATAAAATAAAATCAATCTTCCAAATCTTTATCAAAAAATTTTTAGACTTCTCTAGGCAAATCTCAAATCGAAATGATAATTAATCATTTCTTAATTGAAAGTGGCAAAACAGCGAAAAAGGTCGATCGACAAAATTTATACTCTTCTAAGATCGATCGACAAAATTTATAAAATAAAGTTTCATTCTTCTAAGATCGATCGACAAAATTTATGCTTTAAAAATAGAAAAGTGCTTGAAAAATATACCGAATTTCAACATTCTGAACAAATCATTTTCGTAAACTGCATCAAAGTAAAATCGGAAGATTCATTCACTAATTCAATATCAAATATCTTTTTTTTCTTTTCAAAAATGAGAATTTAAAATATTGTTAAAATTTGATAAAAAATTAATTGGTTCATGAAGAGTTAAGCAGTTAATTTATCCTAAAAAATAGACATAATTTGAATTATTATTTTTTTTTGTTAATGATAATATATCAACAGATCATTATTTCATTTAAAAAAAAATGCCGAAATGGCAAATCTCGATTAGTAAATTTAGATAATGAATGAAAATTTTTATGTTTCTTAGCATTCTTTTTGCCAGCTGATTACTTTGCCTATAAATTGAACAAAGTGCAAAATTTATCAACTATTAGTTGTTCAATAAATATTCCATATCTTTTTCAATTTTAATCAATAATTAAATAATTAGCCAAAGATAAGATCTATATCATATCAGTTGGAATTCAGGATTTTTCAAACCGAATAATTCGTTTCTAAATGATAAAGTAGTTTGAAAAATAAAAAATTCTGATATACCAATGATCAGCTAGACAATCATGATTACTTGAATATAGCAAAAATGAGTAGGAGTAGTTGGAATGATTCGATGACCTCCAAAAAAAAAGAAGATTTGACCTATTCTATAGCAAAGAAAGTATGGTTACTTGGATGTAGCAAAATGAGTAGGAGTAGTTGGAATGATTCGATGACCTCTGAAACAAAAAAAAAGAAAATTTGATCTTATTCTATACATAACTGATAAAGTTGAAATAAAATTGACGAGCATGATAGTGTTGTGATTATTTGATAAAGCATGAAAATGATTGTGATGATTTGTGATGATGTAAGATAAAGTTTATGTCGTCTAGTAAAAATAATAAATGATGAAACGATGAATTGCATTGTCGCCATAAAATAAAATGATTGGCGAAAGGTTAAATCTAAATTCAAAACAACTAATATTTTTCTTTCATAAAATATTATCTTTTTCAAATATTCATTTATTTTTTTGTTTTTTTGGTTCTTCCTCAATATTATAAAAAGAAGGATAAAATCCATGAAAATATATCATATAGCAGCAATAATTAGGAAATATATCATTATCAAATGATATTTCTAATCATTTCTTTAACCTAGATTATCAATAATTAGAAGCTATAGATATTTCTAATCATTCCTTTAACCTAAATTATCAAATAATTAAAAGCTATAGATATTTCTAATCATTCCTTTAACCTAAATTATCAATAATTTAAGAGCAGTAATGATTTATTTGGCATCATTTTTTATTTTTTTTTTTTCGTTAATATGTTTTTGTCCTCATTTACCTTTTTACACTTCTTTTTCCGGTTTGTATTGATAAGTTCCTCCTATCAGCTTTTATTCTTACCTTTCTCTCCCTCTTTATCTCTTTTCCTCTCCCTCTATCTCTCTCTCTCCTCTCTCTTCCAGCAAGTGAGTATTAAAGATTATCTTTTAATGGTAAATAGAAAGATATATCAGCAAAATGTATTAATACAAATATAACAATAACAATAATAATAATAATAATAATATGATAATAATAGCTGCTATATTGTCATTATTTCTCTTTTGCATCTATCAAAAATAAATATATATATCATATGCATATATATATTATATATATAAATTTTATTTGTTAACGACAAATATTTACCTATATCAATAAAGATTGTTGTTAATGCAGCAATCTTATTGTTTTCTATTTACGGAATGTTTATGGGAAGGAAAGTTTTGGGAAAGAGAGAGAGAATAAACAAATATTGTTGTAAATATTTTACAAACATACCTAACTAAGCTTTTCATTGTTTTCTCTCTCTCTCTCTCTCTTTATCTCTCTCTCTCTCTCTCTCTTTATCTTCATTTCTTTCAAAAAATATTTGCTATTGTTAAGATTGAAAATGAAAGAAATCAAATGAAATAAATTAAAGCAAATAAGAATGAAAAGAAAAATTTACTATTAACAAAATAATAATTTATGAAAAGAAATCAAATAAATAAAATAATTTGATCAAATTAGACGAATTTTTTTTTTTTTTGATATAATAAACAATCGATATTTTTGCTTTGATCGTTCGTTCGATTTTCTCAAATCAATAAGAGGGAAGTATTTGAAATTGTAGATATTTATCGATTTTTTGCCTAATTTAGATATGATCTTGAATGTACTACTGACCTTCATATCGTCATAGATCGGTTTACCGAGTGCTTTTGCTGCTTCTTCATGCTTCAATAATCGTTCCTTCTCGGCAGCTTCCGATGATGGTACTCTTCCTTTTTGCTCATCATTTGCCATTATTCTTGATAGGCAGATTGATTTTAATCTAAAATAAATTACAAGCTAATTAAGTGCTAATTATAGAAATTGAACAGAGCAAAATGTTGATCAAACGAATATATACTGATCTGAGGAATATACTGATCAAAGGAATATGCCTGATCAAAGGAATATACCGACCAAGAGAACATATACTGATCAAAAAGAATATGCTGATCAAAGCAGTATACTGATAAAAGGAATATATATTGATCAAAAGAATATATGCTGATTAAAAGAATATGCTGATCAAAAGAATATGCTGATCAGAGGAATACGCTGATCAGAGGGATATGCTGATCAGAGGGATATACTGATTAAAGAAATATGCCTAGATTAAAGCAATATACTGATCAAAGAAATATGCTGATAGGAGAAATACACTGATCATAAAAATGATTAATTATCAATAAATTATAAATCGATGTATAAATTATAGAGAAAAAAAAAATGAATAGATGGATTAATTTAAGCGATCGATTAGAGTAATATTCTTCTTTTTTTTTTTTTTTTTCTAACTTTTCATACTAGATTCTTCTATCAAAAAAGTATTTTACAGAGGAATAATTGACTTTTCTCTCTCTCTCTCTCTTTTCTCTTCCTCTTTCCCTCCTCTCTCTCTCTCTCTTTCTTCATTTCATTTATATTGTGTTTGTCTGATAATAATGGAATAGGATGGCAATGAAATGTAATACTGTGTGTCGTTGTCCTTCTTCCTCTTTCAAATATCGGCAGCGATAAAATTGAGAAAATGGTTGATTGATAGAAATTGCCATTTTAAGGGTAGTGCGGGAAATGGGCAAAGGAAACGACGGGAAAGACAAGAAAGGAGAAAAGGGCAAAGATGGGTAGGTAGCAAAGGGTAAGGGTAAGAGGAAGCCTATGGCTGGCTGGCTGGCTGCATGTTCAATGGGCTATATTTTTAACCCATTAATTTTAACCAAGGAGAAATGGAATGTTTGTAAATATATTTTTATTATTGAATGAAAAAAAAAAAGTAAGAAATATCAAAATGATCCACCATTATCATCATTTTCTTCGTTCTATTTCCAAATGAGTATGACGAGAGTTGTAGACTAATCGATAAGCCTCTTAACAATTCTTTTTTTTTTTTATCAATCTTTTTAAAAAATTTATAAAATCAAAAAGATTACAATGCAAATGGATTGATTACATAGAATCCTTTCTTAATTGAATCAGAACTGAATTGATAATGGATTGATTACATAGAATCCTTTCTTAATTGAATCAGAACTGAATTGATAATGGATTGATTACATTGAATGCTTTCTTAATTGAATCAGAATTGATAATGGATTGATTACATGATTACAAAGAATGCTTTCTTAATTGAATTAGAATTGAAATGATAATGAATTGATTATATAGAATGCTTTCTAAATTGAATGGATGAAATTGATATGATTTCTGAAAATAAACTAATTTATATAAACATATGTATATATATGTACCTCAAGTTTGCATTTATAACATATCGAAATATAAATGATCCAAATGATCAATCCTATTCAGTAGTGCAAAAATGTTTTTTCTCTTATCTATCATACGATGATAGGAAGAGGATGAAGAAATGAGAGTAAAATTGCTTGCACTTGCACTTGCATTTGTATTTGCATTTGCATTCACCTTCTCAAACTGATCAAACATCGTTTAGCTAACTTAGTTAAATATTGTCAAGTATCAGAATGTTGTTTCTTTTATTGAAACTATACAAAAATCAATAGTACGAGTTAACGAATCGATTTATATATTTATTTCATATTCTAGAATATTCATTTATTATCACCATAAATCATAGTATTACCTTGGACAGGTAAGAAGTAATTAATCATTATAAGCATTGAATAGTTTTTGCTAAAAATTTCCTAATTCATACAGTACATATCTAATTTATCCGACTGCTAAAATGAACTATTATTATTCAAAGTTAACAATACAAAATATAAAATAAAAATATAAAAAAGAAAAAAAGAAAATTTATTTCGAAAAAAACATAAGATGGCGTTTTATCTCAATTTTAAGATAAAAGATAAGATGGCGTTTTATCTCAATTTTAAGATAAAAGATAAGATGGCTTTTTATCACAATCTTGATGATTAGAATCAAATAAAATTAAGAAAAATCAATCATTATTCGAACATTTTTAACATATATATTAGAAGAGAGGAAATTATTTCTTCATCTGCAAAACTTCACTTCATTTCTAAATAAAAATGTTGATGATTTAGAAGGAAGAGATGAACAGGGGTCGTAATGATAATAATGTATTATTGTCTGCCATCCAACCTTATTCGTGGAACAGGTGTTCAAGAAGAGAAAGTTTTGCTTTTTCTTGAGTTCACAAATTTCTTCGTTACGATAAAACCAACATTGGGAAAACGAAAGTTCATAGGGTAAATTTATCAATCATTTTCGATTAAACAAAAATATCTTAAAATTATTTAAGAAAAAAAAAAAAGAAAAATACTTTTCTGATTTAAAATTGTACATTATCATCTATCAGAACATGCAGCAATCAATTGTACATTATCATCTATCAGAAATGCAGCAATCAATTGTACATTATCATCTATCAGAAACATGCAGCAATCAATTGTACATTATCATCTATCAGAAACATGCAGCAATCAATTGTACATTATCATCTATCAGAAACATGCACCAATCAATTTCAATATTTCAATAAGTATCCTATCCATCTGATCTAAAAAAAAAAATTTAAGAAAGACAAGTCAATTAAATATTCAATAAAGCTAATTAAATGTTGAATACTTAGATGCGAAGATCTCTTGAACTTTTAAAAAGACTTTCTTAAATTGTCTCGTGATGATTGTTTGAACGAAACGATAAGCTCTTTTTATGACAGAATTATCATGATAATATTATCATTCTAAATGAATTATTAGAATATAATTTGAAATCAATGTGATTAATTTGAAGAACAATTTGATTAAAAAAATAATCAAAAAGTATAATGGAATTTTTAAATGAAATATTAAATAGAAATATTGAAAATATCACTACTGTTATTATGATAATGATAAAATTTGAGTATTAAATATTATTAAATTTGAATTTTAATGAGAAAAATTTTTGTTTGACCAATAACAAAGGTAGATGAAAACATTTAATAAATATTTAATAAATAAATAAATGAGACAATTTAAACAGATTGAAGGTAGACTAGATTGTATTATAAATATTATCTCTTATCATATATCTATATCACATTATATCATATCACAATCAATGAAAAAATTACTGTAATCAAACATTTCCTTTCTACATTTCATCTTTTCAGGTGAACTAAAGGATATGAATGCTATGAAAGATTAAAGAATCTATTCCCATAAATTTTTTAAAAATAAAATAATCATTTAGCAAGAAGCAATTGATTTGCAAAAAGTGATTTGATCAACAAAATCGGCCAATCGAGAAATAAACAAAAAAAAAAATTTTTTTCCGATTGAATTTACAATTTGATTTCGCAAAGACACAGAGCATTTATGCAGTTAAAGATGAATAATTTTGGATGAGATTTTAACAAAGATAATACTTTATTTGATTATTTTCGAGACAAGCTGTTAATTTAATCAAAAAATCGGAGAAGAAGGAAACGAACAAAAAGGAAGTAAAATTTTGAAGTAGTTTTTTCAAATCATTCCTTCTTTCTAAATAATTCCCGAATGATTTCTCTCGATGAGTTTCTCTCGAACATTTCAATATTTAGAAAAGCAATAGACAGATAGATAGATAGATAGATAGATAGATAGATAGATAGATAGATAGATAGATAGATGATAGATCGATCGAAGATAGATAGATGGATAGGCAGATAGATGGTCGAAGTGAATTTAAAATTTTATCAATACAAATCTATGTTGCTATAGAAATGAAAGAGAAGGAGTTAGTCAGAGAATTTGCAACAAATTTCAATAATTTAATGTCAGTGAAGAATGTATGGGTCAGCAAACATTATTTACATACTCTCCTCTATCGCCATTTTTCCAAATATTCAAATATCTTATTGCGATTTAAGAAAAATTTTTTTGCGAATCGCAACAAATTCGCAATTGATCATCAATTATTAAATAATTTTATGGACGAATAACAAAACTTCTTTAGTAAGTATAATTGAAAAGATATATTTTGTAACAATTAGCTAATAACTCTTCCAAACTACAACTCTACAATAATTATTTATCTCGAGAAAGCATCTTTAATCGCAATTCAATTCTATTTATCAATATCACTGCTATATTATTATATTTACAACTCTGCAATAATTGATTTATCTCGAGAAAGCATCTTTAATCGCAATTATCATTCTATTTTATCAATATCAATTGCTATATTATTATTATTATCATTAACTCAAGCTTATCAAGTAATTCTTTTTATAACTCATTTTTAATATTAACTATCGAAAATAATCATATCGAGAAATTAGTACGATTAAATATTAGGATAGCGAGACAATAATTTGCAGCAGCTGCATACTTTTGTATTAATCATGCAAATTTGATGCAATAAAATTGTTAAACATCATACGATATGATATAAATATTTAATTAGTTCAAACTGATCAAAATTTTCTCAACTCTCTCATTCCTTCCTTATCACTTCTTACTATGTTTAGTTAATAATTAAATATTATCTATTGATCAAAATCAAAGATCATATTTTATAAAGCTATTCACTTCAAAATGCTTTCTGAAATTACTCTTGCAATGATTAACAAAAAAAAAAAAAAAAAAAAAAAAAAGTGATTAATGCAAAAAGGCAGGTGTAAAAGAAGATAACTGAATATATGTTGAAATATAGGAAAAAATTTTGTGACAGCAATGGAAATATTATGAGTTTAATGGATAGATAATAATATTTGCATATATGTTGTCATCTTATTCTTATCAATTAGAAATTATTACAAAATTAGTAATGAAATTTGACCTTCGATTACAAATGAATTTCATGTTACATCTATCATTATACCATATTCATTCCTACATTTTCATATGTAATATTGCTTTAGATTGAGAAGGAAAATGAAATAATTTTAAGCAAATTAATTTCCGCTCGAAATGAAAATTAAATTAAATGTAATGAAATCAAACTGAAATAGTATAGGTGTGAATAATATTGAAACAATATAGTTATGAAATAATCTCAGGTATAATCATAAAAGAATCTGTGATACGAAACGATTGTAATATGATTAATATGAAACTATTTCATTTCGTTGATTTAGACTGCCGTGATGATTTTGGATTATCTTATTACAAAAATAAAAAATTTTCGATAATAAAAATTTTTGATTAAAAAAGCTTTTTTGAATTTAGAAATATATAGTTTTATACGTTGTTAATTAGTAATCAGCTATTTATATTCTCATAACGGATAATCAAAACATTTTCCTTAATGATTGGAATTTGTCCTATACAAAAATTTTCCAATCAATTTAAATATCATTAAATTAATCAATAACATTTGAACATGATAAAAATTAATGCAACAAATGATATTTAGTAATAGTTATGATAAAAAAAAATAATAGATAATAAAGGAATAGTTAAGCTTAAAGTTTATAAATATCAATTAAACATTAATATCAGTTAAAAAATGATCATCAATATCACTTAAACATCAATATCAGTAAAACATGATTATCAATACCAATCAGTTAAACATAATTATCAATATCAAATTAAACATCAATATCAGTTAAACATGATTATCAATATCAAATTAAACATCAATATCAATAAAACATAATTATCAATTAGGCATGATTTTCACATTTAAATTTTATTTCAGACAAACAAAATTACACTTGTAAAGCTACAATAAAATAATGCACAATATTTTAAGGGGAAAGTTCGAAGAGCGACAAATGTATCGAAGAGCTAATAAATGTACCATGTTGAATGATATATGAACGGTTACAACATGATAGACATCGGAAAAATGATTCATTCATTCATATGCACTCATTGAAATACTTAACATGACGAGAACTCTGTTTTATCATATTGTCAAGGTTATGATAAAAGCGCAAAAGAGATTTTACTCCATTTGAAATTAAATTTAACCCACGATCGAGATGAGCGATAAATGCATGAATGGATGAATGGATAGATGGATGGATAGATGGATAGATGGATGGATGGATAGATGGATGGATGGATAGATGGATAGATGATGGATGGATGGATGGATGGATGGTTGTATTCAATTATTGCATATTTAATGACATATTTACAGATATTTCAATTCAGATACGATTAATGTCTAACTCGAAATATTTCAATTCAGATACGATTAATGTCTAACTCGAAATATTTCAATTCAGATACGATTAATGTCTAACTCGAAATATTTCAATTCAGATACGATTAATGTCTAACTCGAAATATTTCAATTCAGATACGATTAATGTCTAACTCGAAATATTTCAATTCAGATACGATTAATGTCTAACTCGAAATATTTCAATTCAGATACGATTAATGTCTAACTCGAAATATTTCATTTCGGATTAAATTAATATCTAATTCGAAATATTTCAATTCAAAGACAATTAATAATACAACTAACTGATGACAAATACAACTAACTCGAAATATTTCAATTCAAACATAATTAATATCGAAATATATTATATCAAGAATATAAGTAAATTGATATTAGAGATTTTTTTTTTCGATTAATTATCGATTTGGTTGAATTACTGAAATAAATTTCAGTGAGTTTTCCGAAAAAAAAAGCAATTTTTGAGGTCCTCTCTCAAAAGACAGGCTAAATCTTATAAAAGGTATCACTGATAATATTTTTCTCGGTGAAATTTCTCGAAATCAAATGCATTCTAATGATTTGCAAAGCTAAATGACATAATGATAATAATGATAAATGAGCCAATAAAAGGATAATGAAAAATAATTTTAAAAAAATCAAAAATCGAATGCCTTTTTTCATCTTCTTACCTTGTAAGATAGAAACTTTGAGATAAATCATTTCATATGTTATCATCATAAATTATAGAAATGAATAGAACTGATATCATTTCTTGACTAAAAAAGATTACCTATTCCAATATATGTAATACAAGGAAAGAATTAAAATAGATGGCAAGCGCGAAATATTACAATTTCTTATCGTTTTGCTAATCACATTATCTTTATGCTCTCTTTTATCAACAATTTTGGAAATCAAGATTTAATAATTTTTCCAATAAATGAAGAGTAAAATGCTAAAGTTAGCACTTTAGAGGAAGCTAAAAATTTTTCTTCCTTCTTCATTCTCGAATAATGATGATATTCATTAATGATGATTATTGATAAATAAAAGCAAAAAAAAATTATTTAAGAAATTCATTATGTCTTCTATTCGAATTCAAAATTTTTATATTCAAATTTCATGATTAAAATTACGAAAAATATACTTGGCTTTTGTTTACTTTTTCAAGCTCACAGTTATTTCAACTAATCATATTTTCTTTTTAGTAAAAAATATTCTTCTAGGAAAGGTAAAAAAGTAGCCAACGAAAAATTTAGTATAAAAATTTATTGGTAAATCAGAGTAAAATTTAAAGATAAATTCGTTATGAGAAAATGAACTTAGAGAGAAATCAAAGAAGATAACAATATAAAAATTTATTGGCAAATCAGAGTAAAATTCAAAGATAAATTCGCTATGAGAAAATGAATTTAGAGAGAGAAATCAGAGAAGATAAGAATTTTTGTGAAAAAAAAAAAATGATAAATTAAATGGAAATCATCTGCAATGCTGATTTTTTTTGATGATGGCATTATCAACTCAATTTAATCGATGATTATTATATTATTTACATATGATATATGCTCAATGATGAGATGATGACACATTCATTATCTATTTATCATCGCATATACTCATCCAATTATAAATATTTTTTAAAATATATGGCATCGCAATGATACTTAATAACGATAATAATTGTAGTAATATAATTGCGATGATTAATTTTTGGTGTGAATTTAATCTAAAATGATAAGCACATTTATGACAATTTTAACACTTTTCAATTTTTTTTTTACTTACAATAGATGATCTAAATTTGAATAATGAGTGACAATAAAATGAATAAAGCAAAAATTTTCAATTATTCGCTCTCTCCCTCTCTCTCTCAGATACTATATAATTTGAAATATAATTCGAAATTTGATGATAATCTGAGGAAGATAATTGATTACTACTATTTATCATCTTGCGACGACTATATGAGTTGATTTGTTTCTAATTTTGAAAAATAATTTGGTACTAAAAAATCTTTATAGGCTTGGTCTTATACTATAACTTCTAAATTTTAAATTTTATATTTGATGTTTGAAATGAAATTGAGAGGAAAAAAATTAAAATATTTGATTTACATTTTCAAGATAAAGAATACATGTATCAAATTATTTCTTTTTTTTATGCTTAAGAAATATCCTGATATTTTTTCCTAGCAATATAAAATGAGTGATAAGTTACGTACTGATAACAGATAATACTAACAGAGAAATTCAAAATATGCAAAATTTATTCGAAAATTTTAATGATAAATAAAACTATTTGATTTGAATCATTTATTTCATACATGATTTTCTCAGAGATAGAACTGTGCCTATTAATCATGCTTATATCTATTTAGTTATCAGAGATGTGGAAGATTAGAAAACACTACGGTCAAGGAAAGTCCATTTTCGATCGATAATAAGAAAGTGGACATGCGAGAGATCGATCGACCAGATTATAATAATAGTAATATGTATGCATATATATGTGTCAATGATTACCTATCAAACAATTATTAATCAGCAGAAATGACTATGCATAGGCGGGATAAATCAAAACTCAACCAGTACAAAAATGACCTGACCTATATCTGGACAATTATAATTTCCTTTACCATCTCTCAAGGTACCATTCTTTTTCAATGTCCTCTAAATAAAATGGATCAATTGTAATATGAGGGACCAATTCTCTCAAGTACCAATTCTTTTCAATTGTCCCTCTAAAAAAGTGGATCAAATTCGAAAAGGGACCAACAGTATTTCGCTAATATTTTTTAAGTTTAGATAATATTGGCAGATTCGAGATATAGAAATAAAAATAAATAGGTTAAATTAAATTAAAAAAAAAATAATACAATTTCAAATTTAAAAAAAAAATTTATTAATGAAAAGAATATTTATTTGATAAGATTTAGAAAATTTATCCCTACTATCAAATGATAATAAGTAATCATTTAAATACATTCAATATTTGTTGCTGAATTTTCATCGCCATGGGTACCATTTTATTTACCTAATTGGTCGCCATGGTACCCTTCTAAATGCTCCTATAAATATGATAATCTTAGATTGTATTGATGAAATAAGCATGAATAAAAGTATCAAAAAAAAAGGCATCAAACAAATGTTACTGGAAATGTCAAATTTTATATCAATTCTTGAAAGAATTCATTTCTAAACAAAATGATAAGATAGGTGATAGACTGATATGTATAAATGAACATGAATATGCTGTGTGTTATCATCTATCATTTTCGGATTGTTTCATACCTATCGATTGTTATATCAAATTTATTAACTGATAAATTATTATTCAATGTTTACATTTAATTTTCATACATTTTTTGATAAATTTAAAATGTAATTTCGAAATGTTCAAGAAATGATTAAATATCCTTGTTATTCATCCGATTAGATTTGAATTTTTATTAAGATGTCAATACATTAAGAACTGCATATAAAAATAAGTAATCCAAAGATGGAATCCTTTCTTTTTTTTTGGAATCAAATAATAGGACAGAATTACTTCTGGTAACCTCATGAGTATTTATTATATTATTATTATTACTATTATCATTATTATTATTATTATTGTTATTTATATATTATTATTGTTGTTGTTATTTATATTGTTATTATCATTATTATTATTATTATTTGTATTATTATTATTTATTATTATTATTTATTATTATTATTATTGTTATTATTATTTATTATTATTATTATTGTTATATTATTTTATTATCATTATTACTATTATTACTTGTATTATTATTATTATTATTATTATAAGAGATCCATGTTATTTATTATTTGAAAAGGAATGATATCTAGTCCAGGAAGAGATACTCATTATTGTTCTTGATAAAAAATGAAGGGGAAGACAAAGGAGAAAGGTAAGAGTGAGAAGAAAATTAATATTAAAATTCTTGATATGTGTTATCTCATTATCATTTAGAAAAGTTCCATCATTTCATCCATCTAATAAAACTGTTGGTTTAAATGGAAAAATCAATAATAATTTAGGAGAATGAAGCATTTCTGCTCATCTCTGATACATTTTAACAATAAATTTTTTTTCATAAAAACTGGATAGGATATAGTTTGTTATCAGCATAGTTTTGCTATTATTATCAGCATAGTTTTGCTATTATTATTATTACTAATCTATTAAACTAGCATTTCGATAAATGCCACATCAATCAATATTCACCTTGATTATCGATCGGGAAACCTTATAGACAATTTTTCGAATCTATCTGGAAATCATTATATCAATTATATAAATAATATCAACATCCATTTCACAAATAATCATAGCTGATATCTCAATTAAAACAAATAAAATGATAACATAAAGTTATTTATAAAATACCAATTTTTTGTCCAAAATGATATGTCTAACAATCAATGATATCTTATTTGTTGCATTCATTATTCCTTAAAGAGATTAAATTTATAATCAGATATCAAAAATTGCTCCATGATAACATTCGAAATAATAAACTTAAATCTAATCAGGTAACATCAAACATTTTAATCAAGATTTCGGTACACCAAATGAATATTATTGAAATATTAAAATTTTTTATACCATAAATATATCGAAATAAATATCCCTATATTACATTATATCTCGATATCATCAAGTAATTTCATGATATAAAATTATTCTAATAATCAAGGCATTTTGTATTATGGAATATTTCTCATATGATTTATCATTTAAGATGAATATAAATGAAAGTTACTGTTATCTAATGTAATTCTTATCTTTGTTTGCAATTATCAAGCTTAACATGAGTTGTTAAATATCGTTGATTAATTCATAAATAACTGTTATGGTCTTATATTCAATCTCATATAAAATTCTAAAATACTGTAAGCAATTCCTGAAGGTTAAATCTGATAATCTAAAAGGTCAAAATTATTTATTATATAATTCTCTTGTCATCAACAATTCGATGAACAATATGATTCAGCTCAGTTTTAATCCTTCATCAAACCATCAATTTCCAAATTCAAATAAACTCCAACTAAATTTTCTTATTTATTAATAATAAAAAGCATTCAAACTATCAATTATTATATCTTTGATAATCATTTATAAATTATACTTTGACTTAATTACGGTAATAAAGTATGCTATATATTAAAGTTTTTATCACATAATCAAACTGATAATTTCAAAATCTAAATTAAAAAACATTGCAGTATTCGATGACCTGAGATTCATGACAGTATCCAGTGACCTAAGATATATTTACAAGCCTGATTAAAATAGCAAAAATAATGGTAGAAGAAAAATGTAAAACTTCTCAATAAAATAAAGGGAGTTGATTTAACATTATCAAAAATGTGCTTTAGATCAATATCTAAATGATAAAAACTACGATAATAATATGAGAGATCAAAAGATGGATGATTAAAAAAAAATTAAGCACCTCGAACTATGTGGTGGTTAATTAAATTAGTAAATAAAAACTGATTAGAACATATACAAATGAATAAACGAGCAATCGATCCAAGAAAGAAGGAAAAGATAAAAAAAATATGCACAAATGGTTGAGAATGATAAAAAAGATATTTTAAAACTTAATCAATAGTTAACTATATAAATTGATGATTTCGAATAAGCATTTAAACATTTAACATTTATGTCTTATCAATACTACGAAGTCAATCATATCAAGAGAAAAATCCTCAATAATCTATCGTGTAATATAAATTTATCACAACTGCTATTATATTATCAAACTTTAATATGATCCAAAGTTATGGATGGAATTTTGGAGCAGTTTCAATGCAGTAATACTTTTAAAAAAATTTCAGATATTCAAAAAGTGAACAATCTAATTTCATGTACTAAATAAGATACTTTATCAGCTGTAAAAGGAACTATAATATCACTCAAGAAAATTAAAATATCATAAGAAAAATATTAATTGATAAGTTTGGCATATATATTATTAATCAAAACATCGCTCGTTTTATGATAAGCTTCATTCCATCAAAAGAGCAAAGAATAGAATACAAATCATTGAAGAAGTTGAAAAGAATATTACGACAGAATCGTAGTATTCTTACGATAATTCAAAACAATAGATGAGAAATCTGAATCATTCTATTATCGAAATTATCAAAGACGGTAGATTGCCCACCTGGTTATTAGACCGATATATACTGATTAAAAAATAAATCATGAATCATGATCAGTAAAACAAAATTCAGATAAATTTTTGGCAAAATCATTTCAAAGAAAGAAGTGCTAGAAGGCAAATTTGTTAGTAAGAATGGAAGGTAAATATTAAATAATATTAAGGTGAAATTTCCACTTTATTTAACTAATAATCTAACTAAAGCCAAATCAAAGAATCTAATCTAATTTATCATAAGATATAATGCCTAAGGTTCAATTCAAATTCATTAATATCGTATCATTTGAAAAATCTTTTATAAGATTCAATTCCTATATCATATCATTTGATAAATTTGTTTTTAAGATTCAATTCCTAATATCATATCATTTGATACATTTTTTTTTAAGGTTCAATTCCTAATATCATATCATTTGATAAATCTTTTTTTAAGATTCAATTCCTAATATCATATCATTTGATACATTTTTTTTTAAGGTTCAATTCCTAATATCATATCATTTGATAAATCTTTTTTTAAGATTCAATTCCTAATATCATATCATTTGATACATTTTTTTTAAGATTCAATTCGTAATATCATATCATTTGATAAATTTTTTTTTGGTTTTATCTTATAGTTGCTGTTAAAAAGAAGAATTTTCATTTTTCCCATATAAATTAAAAAAAAAGAACATCTTTAAATGGGCACTTTTAGCATTTCTAATTTGGCTCCTTTTGGACATTAATCTTCGCATTAAAAATTGCAACAATGAACCATACAGTAAGGTTGCACAAAATAATCATAAACAAACATAGAAAATTTTGCTAATAAAACAAATGAGTTTGAAATTTTAAACAAATAGAATTTATCTGATAGCAAAAGTTCGCATATCTATCTCTACTACAAGAATGATATCTATATCTACAAGAATGATATCTATATCTACTACAAGAATGATATCTATCCTTACTACAAGAATGATATCTAATCTATCACAAGAATGAACTTCTTTCATAGTAAGTGTTTTGGAAAAGTCGGCCCAATAACTGATGAGTTGGTGCCAATTCCTTTTTTGTCCACATGTGGGAAATGTATTAGTAAAGAGACGAGATTTGGGACATCGAGCCAAGAATGCTTGATCGTTATGAAGGAAGAATGTATATCCTAATACAAATCAATCTCTATAGATATCACAATTCTTTCCATTTGCTAATAAGTTTCATATTTTCAAGTAATAGCTGTTTCTTTAGGCCTGCATTCTCGAATATGCATCATTCTCGAGTTACGCTGCATGTTACTTAATGCAGAATATAGCATGCAACAAATAATACGTACTATTTATTACATCAAGAAATGCAAAACTATTAATAGCAATGTCTCGCAGATAAATATTAATACCTCTACCACCTAACAGATAATATAGATAATTTAAATAACTCAAATCAACGATAAAAAAATCCAACTTAAAAATATAGGACGTTCCGTTTTTTGATTCCAAACGGTTGACACCTATTCTACTATTCGGTTCAAGATTTATCAATCTGATGATTATCTGATAATAATGCATACGATAATGGATTCAGTAATGAATGATAATGAAATTGGAATGAAGCCGATAAGGAATGGTGATGGAATTGTTACCAGCTCATCAAACATCGCTAATCAGGCTACCATTTCTTCAGAGTAATTAGCCTATATAAATAATAATTATTATTATTATTACTTTAAAGTGGGATAATTTTCCTGCCCAACAAGTATTTATCATATGTCGCCTGGAATCTTTGAACTTAAGGTGATTGTGATTTTAGCCTAACTTTCGTACTGATAATGTATGACTTACCATTTCAAATTGTTATTTGTCCTACGCTGTATTACTACAAAAGATCACTTGAAACTTTTATCACCACTTTTATCACCAATGTTCGTTTGTTTCACCATTGCAAGTAGCAAAACTTTTAAATTTCTCTCTCTTTGCGGTTACATTCTCCTTATTCCTCACCATATCTCTTGTTCCTCTCTATGGATTTATTTATTAATATCCAGGTTTAAGTTGTGTAAATTCATATATTCGAAGTTATTTGAATACCTGTTCATTGTTCATCTGAAGCAATTTCTTTCAGTCCGATTGTCACACAAGCATGCAGCAATCAATGGAACGAATCAAGGACTGATTGGGCAACTCACGGGACTTACGTACCGTTACGTGATCGTATTAAGAAGCGAATTGCTAAAGGCGTACCATTTTTTTCACTTGAAGTAAATGCAGATTCTCTTACTGTTTCAGAAAAAATATATTTTCTATTTTTTTTTCCTTCAACAAAATTAATTTTGTTGTCGTTTCAAATTTTTTTTTTATATTTAAAAACATGAAATTTAATTTCGTTTTATTATTCTTTTAGTAAAATATAATTCTACTAAAATAGAAAATTAGAAAATTAGCTATGTAATTGAAATTTGCTTTTTTTAATTTCATTTTTCTTATAGCTAAATTGAATTGAGAATTTTCAAATCGTATAGAAATGATAGATTTAGTTATAGTTTGCTTGGTTTTTTTTTTTTTTTTTTAACTTAACAACATATTAATATTGAGACTTGTTTACTAGTTTTCTTAAATTATCACTGATAAGCACTACATTTTAGTTAATGATAAACAACATTAACGTGATCAGAAATGATAGCATATTAGTATATAAAAGACTTGTAACTTATTTTTCTTGAATTATCACTGATAAACACTGCATTTTTGTTAATGATAAACAACATTAGAATAAACAACATTGATTAGAAATGATAGCATATTTAGTATATATTAGAAGAATTTAGAATCTTCTTATACTTAATTTTATTTTTCAGTTTTTTCCGCCAAAGACAGCAAATAGTGTTGCAAATTTTTTCGCACGTCTTGATCGTTTTCGTGAAGGAAATCCTTTGTTTGTTGACATAGCATGGCATTTCGGATCTGATCCTGGTTCGTTATTTAAATTTATTAATTAGTTAGATTATTTATAAGCAATGTAATATTTGTTTTTAATTATACGATATTATAAGGATAATATAATTTTTCACAATGACGACTAAGTAAGTCTAAAAAGATATAAATTGCTGAGAAATACTGCCTCATTTATTTTATCTTTCTCTAATTTTACTATTTAAGATTTAATTTTCAAAAATTATATTTCATCAAAAGAAAAATTATATCTCAAAATGTACATTCTCTTAGGTTTTATTATTTGATTTACTTTATTCATTATAGTTATCTTGATCCATCTTGATTTTCAAAATGCTAAAATTTTATTTCTATTGTTATTTTCCAAGATTTTAGGTAATATCAATAGTGAAACATCATCATCCTAGTGGCAGCAGGATGCTTAGATTACTGTGGTATGGATACGATGTTACATATCACATGTTGTCCATATACAAAAAAGCAATCAATAAGACATTTAGAACAGAGTAAAGCATTGGGTTTAAAAAATATTTTTGCTCTTCGCGGTGATCTTCCACGAAAGGTAAATCTTGGATGAATATTCTTGATTTAAAAAAAAATTATGTATTGATTGAAAAAAGAAAAAAGTGTCGAAATGTTATGCAAAATGCGTAATAAAGTGGTAGTATAGCTTAAAAAAAAGAAAAATAAAATAAAATAATAATAATAATAACTATTGACCTTATTGACTTTTTCTTTGCGCGCATTATTATATTTCTGCTTATTTCTTGCCTTTATAAATCACATCTGCACCATACATATTTATTTATACTTTTTGTTTAAAAGTTTCGTTTTTTAGTAGTAACATCTCGAATTCCCTATCTTATGGTGGCAAAATATTGTGCCGTAACTAAATACATATTGTTTTGCTACTCTTTAAACTATATCAGTGATAATCAGCTGCAGTTAAATTTACATTATATTTTCTAGATAAAAGGTCCGCGATCTTTACTTTTTAATATTTAACACCATAAAAATTTACGTTTTTTAGGAAAAAATGTCATTATGTTGATGAAATATTTTAAAATTTGTTACCAATTTTACATGTAAACAAATTACAATATTTCTATTTGAATTTGATTAGGCATAGATGATGAAATTATCATAAAATTGCAGGATGAAAATCCAATATTATACAAATATCGAGCTTTAGACCTCATACGATGGATAAAAGAGGAATACAACGATTATTTTACGATTGCTTGTTCTGGTATGTTTCGATGCATAATTTTCTTCGGTTGTATGTTTTCATATTACTAATAGAAATAATAGATTAATAGCATAATGATTATTGAAGCTGTTTGAACTTCCAGAGTGCGACATTTTTCTTTTAAAGTTCATGAGACCTTTAAGGATTTATAATAAAAAATAATAAAAGGGATTATGATATTATACAAGAATTTGTATCTACTACTTTCGTTTTTATTGACTGGAACAAAAGAAAAATTTCAGGCTATCCAATGGGACATCCTGAAGCCCCAAGTTACAAAGCTGATCTTTTATATTTGAAAGCAAAAGTAGATGCGGGCGCAGATTTTATTATTTCTCAGATAATTTTTGATGGAAAGGTCTTCGAAAAGTTTTTGCGTGATTGTCGCGAAATTGGTATTACTGTACCAATTATCCCTGGGATCTTGCCAATCCAGGTTTCCATCAGTAGTTCTATTTTTCGTTTTTATTTTTGGTTTTTTTGTTTCCTAATAAAAAAAGTTATATTCAAGGAAAAGATAAAACAAAATAAGTAGACGATTTTAATTGCATCGATCTACAGAGTTATGAGAGTATTCGTCGTATCGCAAAATTATCACAACTAATCATACCTGATTCTATTACTTGCTAGTTTGGAACCTATCAAAAATGATGATGATGCCGTACGTAATTTTGGCATCAGGCATGCTGTTGATTTATGTCAAACACTTTTCACAAATGGTAGCACAACATCTATACATCTCTTTACATTGAATCGAGAAGCTTCTTCAAGGTAATTTATTTTATATTTTAGAATACTGTTATCATTCAGTAGGACAAAAAAAATCAATCCTGTCATTCTTAGATTTGCCATTTATTCAACGAAATCTAGAAATGAAATAGCTTTTATATGTTTATAGGCCTTATTTTTTATCCTTCATTTTTCCGAATCATAATCCTATCTTTTCTTTTCATTCCATTCTTAGCCCTTGTCTTATTCTGCTTTCCTGTACATGATAATATGATAATTCGACTATTCATTTATTATATGTAAGCAAGTAACATTTCAAGGGAAATTTTGCAACAGTTAGGACTTTGGCCACGTTCACCTATGCGTGCTCTACCTTGGCGTTCATTTGGTGAAAATCATCCTGTTCGTTGCAAGGAAATGTGCGACCCATTTTCTGGTCGATGCGACCTAAATCTTATGTTTTCAGAACCCGTGTAAGTTGTTTGATACTATTTATATACTTTGTCATTGTAGGTTTATGCTTCATATTTTCGGGAGATTTCTATTCCAGCATATGTTTTTGTTAATTCTGATGTATTATCTTTTGTTTTTTATGTTCGTTTTTTATTTTAGTTTTTTCTGTTTTTTGTGCTTTGGTTGAGAATAATGCAAAAATGATTGTTGCTTTGAGTATTATATCTCAAATTGGTTTTTGTTCATATGATTAGGCATTCTTTTTTTAAGAGTTTATTGTTTATACAGATAGGTTATTTGATTTATATTAATTTAGTCATAAAAAACTTATTATTAAATTCTGATAAGAAATAACGAAAAAAATAACTATAAAAACAATAAGAAAAAAACAAATAAAATAAAAAACCAAATACTGAAAACGATTAAAAGCCAAAGGAAAAGAAAGTAAACCAAAAATTCACCAAAAAGTAAAAACCACAGAAAAAACCAAAAAAACCATATTCAAATATATATAAAAATAAATTCTAGTACATAGTTATCCTTTTCAAATCATTTGTACATAATTCATTTAAATTTATGTCTTTGATAAATTTATACTTACATTTATTTACGATTAATGGATGTTGTTGAAGGAATGGGATGAATTTCCGAATGGTCGCTGGGGTAATAGCAGTTCGCCAGCGTTCAATGATCTCAAAGATTATTATTTATTCTATTTGAAAGGACAGCCAACCAAGGATGAACAACTTCGGATGTATGGTGAACATTTAGAAACGCTTGCTGATGTACAAAAAGTATTTGTCAATTTTATTGCACAAAATATTAATGAAAACGGTGTAAAAGTAAGCTAAAGTTTTCCGCTAATATTATTGTTGTTGTTTGTTTTATCATTTGTTCTTTAATTTGATGTGAAAAAAAAATTGTAAAAAAACATTTATTGTTTTTTACCCGAAAAAAAATAAATTTTCACAAAATTTCAAATTTCAGTGAAGACGTTTTAATACGATCACATAACTTTCAGGTAAACCAATTACCTTGGAATGAGCAATATGATGGTATACGGGCTGAAACATCACTTATAAAAGATCAATTATTGTGGTGCAATTCAAATGGATTTTTAACAATTAATAGCCAACCTTCCGTTAACGGAGCTCCTAGTACGATCCGTTTGTTGGCTGGGGGAAGCCAGGTGGCTATTGTTATCAGAAGGTTGTTTTTTTATTTCTGCAAGCTTTCATATTGGTTATTTAATTGCTCGTGTTCTTTTTTTTTTTTTTTTGTTTTTGAATGAGTTGTTGAGGTGATTAAAACCTGAGCATGTTTTCTTTTATTTGCTATTTTATCTAGTTTTCCGCATTTTTCATATTTTTGATTTCCGTTAAATTTTTAATCCACTTTTCTAGGCTTATCTGGAATTCTTCACATCACAAGCAAATGCCGAAATCCTATGGAATCTTCTGCCATCTTATTCGCGCCTTAACTGTCATATTGTGAATCATGATGTAAATTTTTCATTGCATTGAATTCATATCAACAAGAGAAATAGAAAATTGAGATAGTACGAGCATATTTTGAAGGCTACGATTGATTGGACAAATACAGAAACGACTATGCCGATTGCTGTTACGTGGGGCGTATTTCCAGGTTCTGAAATTGCACAGCCAACAGTAGTCGATCCACTTTCATTTCGAGTTTGGAAGGATGAGGCTTTTGACGCTTGGTTAAATTGGTATTTTAATCTTTTTTTTGTTTTAGAAATAATTATCTTCCTTTTTTATATTTTTGATGATATAAACTGTATTAATTTAGGTCATCCATATATGCCGAAGGAACAACGAGTCGTTGCTTGCTAGAAAAAATCTATAGCGAGTATTGTTTAGTAACTTTAATAGACAATGACTATCCGGAATCAACTATTATTTTCGACTGTTTAGCTCAACTTGTTAATCGTTAGATTCACATTTTACTATGCACAAAATTAGAGATGAGTTTGAGATGTGTATTAATCTATATCATCTTCAGTGATGTGATTTGAAGTATTTCGTTGCTTTTTCATCTTTTAGTATTCTGCAAATTAGCTCGCTTTTTAGAATGGCATTATATTCAGTTTTAAATGTATATTACATTTTTAATTACTATTATTTCTCTAGTAATCTTATCTTTGCAGTAAGAGCATTTTTACGTTGTTGAATTTTGCTGTCTCATATTTCAGTAGAGCATTAAATGCAATTGTGCTACTTTCCGTTTTTTTATATATTTTATTTTGCTTATTGTTTTATTTTTTTGTTAAACATTGCTTTATCTTATAATCAAATTGAGTAAATAATGAGCGATCTTACTCTGATTTTACACTTTCTAATGATTAAAAACTTTAGGGATTTGGACTATAACCTGATAATAATTCGTTGATTCAAGATTGAACTGCTAACTCTAAATGTATTATATTAGTTCAGAGAAAATGATGTTATCGAAATTCTTCCAAAATAATTAAAAGCTTAAAAAATTATAAAAAATGATGTGAAATGATATTCATTGATAAAATATATTATAAAATTATTGATAACTTTCTTTCAGAAATATTTGAATGTTGATTACAGAATCAGTGAAACTGATAGCAGAATGATAAGTGAAAATAATAACATTACCAAAGCAAACGGCAAGAATGAAATAATTTTAGTCAGAAGACTTTAACGAAATATATTTTAAATTGCTGAAAAATTAGTGCCTATGTAGTTAATTACTTAAAGCATAAATTATTTTGATAATGCTTAGCTTTTTCTAAAGTTTCATAAATAAAATAATTGTTTAATATGACAGTACGAATAGATAGATGGATTCCATAATATTCGCATTATCTTATAGCAATTCTTTAGTTTATTTGATTATCAGCGATAAATTTGTGATATATACATATATACAATTTTACTACAAATAAATATATTTTATTAATTTAACAGCTTACGCAAAGATAGTTTATCACCATATCTGATACCATAGTCAAATGTGAAATTGATGGCACAAAATTCTTCGAGATTTCTATGAACAAATGAACTATCAAATTCAAGACTACAAAAGAATTTCAAAATAAATGAAAAATAAAAAAACCAATTCTGGTACTAATCTGCCCAAAGAAATTGCTAATAAATGAGCAGTTATTCAATTTCGCAATCAATTGAACTCAAGAATGCTCTTGCTATTTAAAAATGATAATGAGAAATCGCTGATCTGGAAATACATGTCGAAAGGAATGCGGTGTAGAATAGAAACAACAAATAATAGAATTTGTTGGATTTAAACTTTGTGAAGCAAATACTTTATTGTATTTTCAAAATATGATCTCTTCTTGTCATTTTTTTTAACAGAAAAATATTTTTGAAATTTGACTGATTTTGAAATTGAATGAAAGAAGGAATAGAATATTCTATACCTGTACTGAATAGAATACTGTTATAGCTTGGCGAAAGTTTCAGATTTCTCATAATTTTCATTTTGCTTGGTGATAAAAAAGCTGATCATCATCTGTAGATATAAAAGAGAGATATTCATATGTCCATGATAAGATATAAATTGATAAAACTCATATCAATTTTAGATAAGAAATTTATCGAAATGGCAGAAGAGAATAAAAATGTGAGATAAAACGAAAGAATCAATTTGAAGTAGAAGAATATATTTAAAGATTAATATATATTTGCAATATTTTCAATATATTTTCTTCATCCTTAATCAATCTAAAAATTTTGAAATTCGTACATTTTAACTGTTCGATTTGATTATTTATTTATTAAAATATAAATACAATATCAATGATTTCATGGAAGTTTACAACTTTTAAATTTTGGTTATCAACACATTGATCAATCTGCCAGATCTATTGATAGTATATTTATTAAAGTTATCATATTTATAATATGCAAATCAATATTATTTGGCAATTATTCAAATTTCCAATCTGATACAATCTATGTAAGATTGATTACATTGCTATCATTGTACTTCTTCGAACTTATCATAATTTTAACTAATTAATTTTATTACTGTAATTCAGTTATTCGATTTAATTTTTCGCACACTTCAGTTGAAATTTATTTGAATAGCATCTCTGTCCAGCATCAATTAGTTCTGTTCTTTTATATATAATGACAGCCTTAATTTTTCCTCATATGTAACGATTTTTATCATAAATGATTGTTTTATGATAAAGGAACACAAATAATTGTTTTATGTAAAATTTCAGAATTAAATTATCATGTTATCACCTGTAACATATCGGATGAAAGTAACTTTTTGTAGAATGGTTTGTATTTTGAGTGCTGATAATAAGCTGAAATTACCAGAGACTTAATCAGTACTATTATAAAAATTCGAAACTGGTCAATTATCAATCTATGTTAATGTTGATATAAACAAAAAAAAAGAACTTTGTATAATACCACGCAACTGCTTATTTATAAAATTGCTTAGGATGATTTATTTGAAGTGGCAATTTTTCATTTAAAAAACCCACAGATCAATTAATATTCGTGATATTATTTACTTCTTTCGAAACTAAAACAATATCTAATTAGCCTTTCTAATTAATTATATTATCATTATCATAGTTAGAGTTTTTTAAATGTTTGTGTATATTAAGCACTGAAAAATACATTGCTTGCATGAATTCAAAGCATAAAATCATTAAGGATTTGCTAACATTTGGAATCTCAAATAATTAAAAGTTTCAAAAATTTTGATTGAATTAGATAAACAAATTATATTCATGAAATTTATCTAAACAATGGTCGAGAAAATGATTCACAATGATGAAATTATGATCCGAAAACAGAGCAAAATTTTGTTTCATAAAATTTAAATTTTGTATTACAATTTCCAATATTCATAATCATATTCAATTAAGGTAACGATTATGATTGTGATACCAGGCCTTTGGGATTTTATAACATTAAAAGTAAGAATAGAATTATGACTTAACAAATTCAAGTGATAGAATAGATATCACTGAGGAAGACTGTCGCATTATTTGCGTCATCCATTGCTCTTATCTTCCACCCATAGCTCCTTCATCTCCCTGCATCCCTTCATGACCTTTTAATCCCTTTGGTCCATTTTCTCCTTTTCCGCCTGGATCACCTTGCGGTCCTGGTATTCCTCGCACTCCGTCGTCTCCTGGCGGACCATTTGGACCTGGATCTCCTGGATCACCTGGCAATCCATCACGTCCATTTCGCCCTGCCGGTCCTGGCTGACCTCCTCCACCACCTAACAATGGGCCACAAGCCTGAAAATAAAATTTGCTCATAGTTTTCGAATGCTATCAAATATTTTTTTACCTAGCTAGAAGCAACTACTTAGAAACTTACTTGGACCACGAAAGCAGCACAAACGATTAGTAGGAGAGTATTGAAAAGATGCATTGGTAGTGAAAATCTAAAACAGTTGTATTCACAGCAGTAGGAAATTTACAAATTTATTTTCAAAATTTTGATCTTTTTGAATTTTGCAGAATAGAAACAAACGACTAGATTTCATCGGACGGTTTTTCTTTCAGTTCCTAATAAAAATCTCTCACAGATGGTACCATAGCTTTATTTAAAAACCATAATTCCTTAGAGAATCGTAATTAACAGATAAATTAAAAATTCCATCTGAAAAGTTATAATATTTTTTGGAAACGTAACGAACAACCCGTGATTGACTTCAAAACAAATGGATTGAATTTCGATGAGGAATCATTTATTTATGTTGGAGCACAGATTGTCTGATGTGAATCTTTGTTTCCTAAACTGCTAAAACAAAGAAACATTTTCAGAATTCTATGTGAAATTTGCGATTTGTTTTGACAAATGCAGCAAAACACAATTTCAAACGATTATTGATAATATCTATGGGAAGTGGCACAATGATCTTTTTATGTGTTGATTTAAAATTGATAGGGATGATTAGATTGAAATTTAGGAAGATTAACAATTGATAGTCTGAGAAATGGATACAAGAACAAGTTTTAAAATTTTAAGAAACAGAAGCAATTTGGAAATCTAATGGCAATTATTAGCAATTTTGAAAAATTTGTGAAATTTCTTGAATAGTTTTATCAATCTACTTTAGCAGAAACTCAGGATTTATGCGATCATCTCGTTTCGGATAAATATTACCAACAAGCATTCGGTGAGCACTTATCAGTAATCCAAAAATCGATCAGAATATTGTAGACAATTAATTGCTAGTCAGTTGGTGATCAATTCATTGGATATTATATCAGAAAATCTTCATCAGCTGAGACAGATTCAACGAGATGATAAGCATAGTTCTCGCTATAACAAGACATCGAGTTACTAAGAAAGCACAATAACTGAAATAAACCAGTTCAATACAATAAGAATCAAATTTCTTATGTTTTTATATGCGTTTATATTGATAAAATTGTATATTTAGAAAAGCTTGTGCATAAGATTATCAAAATACATGAGGTTTGATTATGTTAGTGATATAGAAATTGATAAATTCCGGTATTTGAAAAATGGAATCAAAAAATTTATCATCACATCATTTAAGATTAGGGCAATCTTATAATAGAAAAAAAAAATTTTGATATTGCAGAATTCAGAAGTATTGAATGATTATGATGGCCATTGTTGCTGAAATCGCGAAGAGAAGTGAAATTTAGTAATTCTTTGCATCATTCAATTCGATTGGATAGAATCAATAATTTTGTAATAGTAATTAGAAATTTATTGAAGCAAAGATGGTTTTATGAAATATGAAAATTACAGGCAAATAAAAATAAAAATATTGCGACTTAATTTTCATACCAAATGATCCACCTTTTTTAATGTTCAAGGCAAAGTACAAATTGAATAAAAAGGGGTAAATCGGATGAGATCTTAAAAAACAAGTTAAACACTAACATTAATGTATGTGTTTTCTCATTGAACATTTTTGATTTCTAATATCTTGTCATTGAATACTCCCAATACTTTCTGATAACATTTGGTATTTAATACAATCATATCATTGAAAGTTGTAATCATTTTCGTCATCGATTCTATTGAACCACTTACTCAGAAATTTCATTTTAAATTGTGACATTAACAAATATCAGTTTATTGTGATGTGAAGATTTCTGTTGACATTGAAAGAAAATTATAGCTACATTTCTAAATTATAGCTACATTTACAAGGCTCATTTTTATTTTCAGAATAAAAAATTTTTATTGTCATCATACAATTCAATTATTGATATATATATAAATATATTCATAGTTTATATCTATTATCATATTTATTTAAACGTTTATTTAAAAAGGTGAAAAAGAGTGAAATAATTAAATAGATGATAAAATGATAAAAATTTTTAGCCGACAACGATCCAATTTGATTAAATATGGTTAAATCATTTCCAATTATTCTAAATATCTGTTTTTGGAATTATGGCAAAGTTTTGGCCAAGAAAAAATAACGTGAAATCAACTTTTTAAAAAATTTATAGAAACATTCGGTTTTCTTATCAAATAAATGAATTTAAATCAAATTTTTGTTCATATTCATTCGAAAACTGAGAGAAATACTGCATAGTTAGAAATCAGTGATACTAAACTGATATCAATTACAATAAAAAGATATAAAATGGGAAAAAAAAAAAAACAAAAAAATAATAAAAACAAACAAAATAATAATTTTTTACAACAAAATGACAATTGAGCAATGAACACTAGGAACTTATTTTATATATTAAATGTATAAATGATTTACTTAATTAGCTAATAAGAAATGAAATCGAAATATATTTGCATTTTAGATAGGAAAAAGAAAATTAGTTCGTTCGAGATGTAAGATAGGGCAAAATTAATTCATTTGAGGCATCTGTGCAATATATCGCCATATAATTTCAATATATATTCTCCATATTTCAATATATTCTAGATTTCTATTTTAAATACGTCTTCCTAATTCATTAGTGTTTCATAAGTAGTTGTCTGATACCGTAATGAGTATGCTTCACAATTTGAAATAAAAATTATTTATACATTTAATGTATAAAATAAGTTCTTAGTGTTCATTGCTCAATTATTACTTTACTGTAAAATTCACATCAATTGATTATTACTGATTTCTAACCACGCAATATTTATCTCAGTTTTTCGAATGAATATGAACAAAAATTTGATTCAAATTCATTAATTTGATAAGAAAACCGAGTGTTTTTGTAAGATTGCTGAAAATTTGACTTTGCTGTATATTTTATTGGCCTAGAACTTTGCCATAATATCGAAAATAGATATTTAGAATTGAAACAGTGAAACAACTTTTAATAAGTAATTGGGCTAAATTCAAATAATAGATAATATTTTCTATTAAGATAATATTTTATATTAATTAATTTTAGTTTATATGATTTATCGATAAAACTGAACAAAAGCAATTGATGTGAATTTTACAGTAAAGTAATAATTGAGCAATGAACACTAGGAACTTATTTTATACATTAAATGTATGAATAATTTTTATTTCAAATTCTAAAGCATACTCGTTACGGTATCAGACAACTACTTATGAAACAACACTAATGAATTAGGAAGACGTATTTAAAATAAGAGTCTAGAATATATTGAAATATGAATATTATATGGAAATATAGAAGATCGTATTGGAAATGCATAATGCGTTGATATTTGAACATTTGTACTAATTTTTACATAATATTTTATACATAAAGAATGCTTATTTTTTAAGTCTAAACTTTATTTATAATGTAATTTCTATTTATTCGATACTATCTTTCGACAATTATGCCTCAAATGAATTAATTTTGCACTATTTTATATCTCGAACTCATCAACTTTCTTTTTTTTTTCTAAAATATACAAATATATTTCGATTTCATTTTTAATTAGATAATTAACCCCTAGCGTTCATTGCACAATTGTCATTTTGTTGTAAAAAATTATTATAATTTTGTTTGTTTGCTTTTTTTTGCCTGAGTGTTTTTGTAAAGTTTCTAAAAATTTGATTTTACTTTATTTTTTCTTGGCCCAGAACTTCGCCATAATTTCGAAAATACATATTTAGAATAATATAATACCTTAGGAACTGTATGACAGTGAACAATGAAACCAAGTTTTAATAAGTAATTGGGTTAAATTCAAATAATAGATAATATTTTCCATTAATTAATTTTCCTTCACATGATTTATCGATAAAACCAATCAAAATTAATAGGAAAAAAAGAAGAAAATTTAGATACAAAAATGATTTAGGGTTGCTGGTATAGTATAGAAACTCAAATTTATTTATTTGGCATTATTCCTCTACTTTTACCATGATAATTAGTTGAGTATTTGAAATATCTAACCAACATTAATGAAATTTGTTTAATTAAGATTAACTAAGATTCCAATATACGCTAAATATTTTATTGATATTCATATTTTCTCCTCTTGAATTACCTATATACGATAACATAAAATATGATATAATGACAAATGATTTTTCATTTTTTCCTTAATCAATCGATAATTTACATATTTGTATAATTTTCTACAACCATAAAAGGAAGGCATACTTCTTTCAGTGGGGCGATTATTTATTAACTTTTCCTGTATCAAAGTATTGTGACCCTTCTATCACGAATCAGAAGTCTTCATATTTATCGATTATGATACTGCTTTGGTACAAAATAGAAAATTTTGTTTCATATCATCAAAATTAAATTTTTAAATCAATGTGAAGATTTAAATAAATGCGAAAACAAAAAATTAAATTAATGAAAATTTAATTAACGAAGAATGTATGAAAATTAATATTTCTATAAAGCATTAATATAAGGCATTTAATATTACGAATATTATTTACTAAATTCTGCTTTAATTATCCTTATCCTTTCAAATATTTCAATTATTTTGGCAAATGTATAAAAAATAAGTCGTTGATTTATAATTTCTTTTATCATTAGGGAATGAATGAAAAAATCAACAATAATTGAAACAAAATATATTTTTGACTTTTTTTAATATTAGCTAATTTCAGTTTAACCAAATTTTGATTCAATTTGACCCAAATTTCAATATTGTTTGTTCAATATGTTTTCGTACATTTAGATCGCTTTATCATTGCTATCAATTGATTAGCTCAATTCGATGAAGAAATAATATTGTTCTGAAAATGAAACTTATTAAATCTCACTTACTTTAGAATTATTAATTAATTTTTTAATCGGATACTGTATAAAATGGAGAAACAAAAAACGATAGACAAAAAGTTTTGCAGAAAAATGAAGAAAATGTTTCAGAACAAATAACACTAGACGGACAAATAAAATTCAATGAAAATTATAATTTTAACAATTCAAAGTTCTTTCTCTTTTTAATGCTAATAAAAAAATGGTTATACAGATACCACTGAATAAAACTACACAATTAACCAATTATATTAAACTCTAATGTCAAACAGAGCCATTATCTAGTCTAGCTCAGTTTCACCATCAATTTATGAAGTTTCTCTCCCAGTTCTATTGAAGGATTAAATGCTCAGACATTAAACACACAGAAAAAAAAGTAATAGAGCAAGGTAAACTAAAATTAGATAACATAACCAAATAAAAAACTAAATGAAGTTCTAATACTGACAACAGAAAGAAATTGTTGCACCATCTGGAAATTAATTGTCAATAATATTGTTCTGAAAATGAAACTTATTAAATCTCACTTACTTTAGAATTATTAATTAATCACTCATTTTTTGAATTTCTTCTTCCAGCATGAGAGAAAAATTATACTGGATGGGAGAGTTCAACTGCAGACCGATTATTTATCATCAAAGCATTACTGAAAATCCCACAAAAAGCCTTAGTGGTACAATATCTATATGCTCTTTGGAAGCAGGATATAGGAAAATAGTAACCATCTGAGATACATATGATAAAGAGATAAGATTTTTTTTGCTTTTTCTAATTTTATGGCGAAGTAATTCTTCCATTACCGTAATTACCACTAATCGAATAATAATTATCTGCTTAATCTGACTAGAAATAAATTAATAATAATTTCATTTCAAAATGAATTATTGAAGTTATATTTAAAATGATTTATCGGTTATCTAAAACCAAAATATTAGACCAGTTATAATTAAAATTTAAAAAATAATTAAAATTTGTTCGTAAATTTAACACAATTTGTAATTTACTGTTAAATTAGTAAGAATTTAAAATAAGATCGTTCTATCAATTTTTCTTTATATTATTCAATTCACTGGATACAATATTCTTTTCTGATCAATGTCTCTACACTATTGATGAACTTATAGTTGTTCAATCAAAGCATATCCATGGTGCTTATTCGAAAGAAAACAACTTCATGAATTCTGTTAAAGTAAATAGATCAAAGTTAAACGATTCAAGAAAATTCACACATACCATAACGATGTATTGAATGCAGCAAAACTTGACATTAAACAGTTATTGATAATATCTACGAAAAACAACACGGATCTTTCTATGTCCTGGTTTAAAATTGATGGAAGAATGATTAGTTACAATATAAAAGATTAGCAGTTTAACAGATTCAAAAAATTCTTTCGTACATTCTCGACAATATTATAATTATACGATAAAATATTTGTACTCTAAATAGTCAATTGTAGTCGCTTCTCATAATTTCAATAATAATACAACTTTTCAAGTGGAATTTTTTAATTTATCTTTCAATCCCAAAGAGACATTATGGATTATAAATATAAATAACGGTGAGGTACCATTTGTGGGAGATTTTTGTTGGGAATAGTTTTCAGAAGAAACTTATTCGTTTCTTTCTGCTTTGTGAAATTTCAAAAAATCAAAAATTTTGAAAACAAATTTGTAAAATTTCAACGACTAACGGAAACAATTTCAGATTATCAGTAACAATGCATCTTTTCAGAACTTTTCTATTAGCTATCTGCACTATTTTCATAGTTCAAGTAAGTTCTCCGAAATTGCTTTTAATTGAGAAGGAATATACTTGAAATTACTCGAAAAAATTTTATTTTCAGGCTTGTGGCCCATTGTTGGGAGGAGCAGGAGGTCAGCCAGGACCGGCAGGGCGAAATGGACGTGATGGAATACCGGGTGATCCAGGAGATCCTGGTCCAGATGGTCCACAAGGAGATGACGGAGTGCGAGGAATACCAGGACCACAAGGTGATCCAGGCGGAAAAGGAGAACAAGGACTGAAAGGATTCAAAGGTCAGGAAGGAATGCAAGGAGATGAAGGAGATCCGGGAAGGATGAATGGATAATGGATGCAACAAAATATGGAATCTATTGGATTAGGTGCCGGTCTATTTCAGTGAAACCTATTCTTTTATTTGGATTATTTGTGATTAAGTTAAATCGTAATTCTATTCTTACTATTAATGTTGTAAAATCCCAAAAGCCTGATATCATAACATAATCGTTGCCTCAATTAAATATGATTATGAATATTGGAATACAAATTTCTAATTTCATGAAACAAAACTTTGCTAAGTTTTTAGATCATAATTTTTTTTTCGTTTTTTCCTTAACCAATCGATAATTTACATATTTGTATAATTTTATACAACCATAAAAGAAGGCATACTTCTTTCAGTGAGGTGGTTGTCGCGAATTTTAATATCGCCGAAACTTTCAAAAAAATAATAAAATAAATTTACCATTCAAACGGTAAATTTGTTAGCAGTATTATGAATCATTTAACTAAATTTGTATTTTTTACATTCATTTTCTCGGGCTTTATTTCTTATTGTTATCTAATCATATTCACGTCCTTTCTTTTAAACAAAGGGAATAAATTCCTACACTATCTTTCCGGTACGGAAAAATTCCCACGCTAATCTTTCAATTTTCCTTTGTTACAATTCATATGCTGTAGTTGGATTTCTGTAGTTTAACTCGTGTTCAAATTTTAAATGTAAATCACACCTACTCAATATGTTTTTTGTGCTATCTAAATTTGTATTTATAATCGTGATTAAGATGCAAATTTTCATTATAATAAAAATTTCTCTCCCTTCAATCGAGTGGACAAGATACGCGCGACCTTATTCGGTTTCTGCTAAACTTATTAACTAAAACTCTCCGAACCTACTTTTTTCTCCACAATGGTTATTTATTAACTTTTTTCTATATCAAAGTACTGCTATCTTTCTGTCACGATCACAAGTCTTCATGTTTATCGATTATGATATTGCCTTGGTATGAAATAGAAAATCACGATCCATATCACGATCAAATCACGATCATTCATCAAAGTTAAATTTTTTCTGATTTTTACCTTATAATTTATCAGATTAGTTTGATATCTAGATGACAGAAAAAAATATTGTGATTATCTTTCGCCTAAATTATCTAAAAATCTTTTTAGATAATTTATATTTCTGCTATTCCGAATTTCTTTTTCTTCTAGTTCGTATAATATAATATTCTTAACTGAAACAAATCGTAATTAAATTTCGACAAGAAAATTTCCATTACTACAAAAGTCACTTATTAATTGAAACTCATATCACTGGCATAAAAAGCGTTGAGTAAGTACTAGTTTAGAATAATTTTATCGGTACTCTCCTGATGCTAAACATAATTTAAAGCCTAAAAAATTGTAAAAACGAAGCGAAATGTTATGTATTGATAAAATTCAAAGTTTTCTTTTCTAATGTTTAATAAAAAAATGATTATACAGCTATCACTGAATAAAACTCCACGATTAAATAACTTTTATTAAACTCTAGTTCAAACAAAATTATAACCTGGTCTACCTCAGTTTTATTATCAATTTATGAAGTTTCTCTCCTAGTTCTGTGTATGGATTAAATACTCAGACATTAAATCACAGAAGAAAAAGTAATAGGACAAGGTAAACTAAAATTAGATAACATAACCAAATAAAAAACTAAATCATCACGAAGACTTGTTTCTTGACATGCACTTACTGTATTAATAAAAAATCTGCGAAAAAGTAGCGCATGCGAAAATTGCTTCATTATGCGGCCTCAAATTTGCCATCTTTTTCGGTAAACACTCGTGCCTACCTTACATTAATATCATTAAACCACCGAAGATCATTTCATATTTCATTTCCAAATAAAAAAAAAAATTATAAGGCGCATAAAAAAAGATAAAGTAAAACTTGTTATGATTCACTTTTGCGTACTTCTTTATCGACACAAGTATTTGATAATTCGATATCATGATAAATGAAAATTCTGCAGTATTCATGTCTAATGCATTTTACCATCTGCAAAATTGATAAGCAATTATCAAATGATTTGTTTTATTTTATTCTTATTGCATAAATGTTCACAAACAATTACTAAATGCGATTGTTTATGAGAATATTCGTTCACATGCATCATTCGAGTTCAAATCAACAAATGGTGAAAATCGTGAATTTTTGCTTCAAACAAATCATGACAAGATATGATGAAAATTTCGAATTTTCGTTCCATGTCGATCAGTACT
>SNRZ01000222.1:50000-67804 GCA_008729115.1 Dirofilaria repens | reverse complement strand
TTATTGCAACAAAATTAGAATTTTGCTGCTTAAAATTTTTTCGTATAATCTAAAAATTTAAAAATCGTAAAAAAAAATCTTAAATTGGCATAATGTCATTTGTTAAAGACAGGAAAAATATAAAAATTGAGAAAATATTATCAAAAAAAAAAATTGAAATTGAAAAATTGTAGTGAATAGATTAGTAATTTAAATATTTTCTAATGCAATATATAAATATCCATTTTGAAGAAATAGAAAATTGGAATTTCAAAAAAAAAATTTATAAACAAAATAAATTTCAAAAATTCTTAGCATATTAAATTTCGATAAGCTTAATTTAAACATGTAAATAAAAGAATTTGTTGAATAATAAAACTTTTCAAGCATTTTGTATTTTGTTAGACAAAATTGAAATGAAAATTTCGAGAAGAAAAGTGGCGAAGGACTATTACTAAAATATTTATGCATCTTTTGATTTCAAAAAAATAATCGGAAAGTGTCGTTTTATTTTTTCTTTTTTTTTTTTTGAATTCTCACTGGGTTTCTTGAGCAAGCCAAAAGGCTAAGATTAGGCCAAATAATCAAGCCTGTTGCACAATTATACGCTTAATTATTCTCATAAGTACAATTAAGTCATGCAATTTCATAATTTGATGATTTGAGAATTTGCCAACTGAAATGTATTTGACTATACTAGAAAAGAGTAAGATATTTGAATAAAAGGAAATTTAGACAAGCGAAAATTTAAAATAAAAATATTTAATCGAAATATTTAATAAAAAATCAAAGTAATTGAAAAACATAGGAATCAAATTCGACATAATATAGAAATATGAAAATTTAATTCAATTTAATTAAACAATCTAAAATTAAATAGCTAATTTTATGTCATTTGTTCGATTAAAAGAAAGCAAGAATCTCGAAAATATCACATTGATTTCGCACTCTCTGACACTGATCAAAATATATGATCTTATGTATGTATATCAGTAATGTTAAGAACAAACAAGACCAATCCTCTCTCTCTCAATTTCATTTCAATATTTCAAAATGATTTATTCAAAATCGTTTATCTTGCAAACCATATCTCGATCATTCGATTTCACTTATCTTAATGATGCAATATCATATGTTGTAATTTTAATCTTCTCAAGAAGCTTATGATATTAATTACCGAACAATTTCTTAAATTCTATTATCGATCAATTTATCGCCCCCTACCATTGATATATTTTTAAATAATATCATAAATGATGAAAAATTTTTCCTATTTATAAAAATGACAAATCACAATATGCAGAAACTGAAATTATTCCGATCAAAATTCATTCCTTATCATAACTCTTATCATTAATAGCATATTTGATTCATTTGGCTTGATCAAATCAACCTAGAATTCATCCTTCCAAAGGAAATTATTTTAAAGTTTAAAAAAAAGTTCACGCTTGCAATGTTGAAAATTGAAAGCCATACTTTGAGTATAGTGATATGATAATAGCTGTATGATATGGAAATGTTATTTTTAAAAAAAGTATTCTCGAAATCACAAGATAATACAATAAAATTCATATAAAATGTTCTTGATTAAATGATAATCTACAAAAGTAAACAAATGGTTCAAATTTTTTTAATATTAATGATTAGTTGCCGAATAATTATTCTGAAAGCTTTGCTAAAATTTTTTGGAATTATCAATTATCAACTACAAACACACTGATAGCACTAGATACATACTGATAGCACAAGATATTATATTTGGTAGTATTCGTAATCTAAACATATCTATGTAATAATAAATCAATGATAAAATAACAGTTTCATATTATACTTCTTATAGATATTTCCGCTTAAGTTGCATTCCTTACTTTCATCTGCTACTCTCGAGAGAAAAAAAAATTACTTGTATGGAAATTAAAGTCCAAATTATTTGGGGTATGCTAAATTTAGAAAATTTAATTTCTCTCATCGAAAATGCAAAATAACATATGTTAACTGAAAAGTTTAGGAAAAGCTCGAGAAGATGAATATTTATTTTATCTGCGGTATAACGACAAAGAAGCAGTTAATTTTAGGTTTCAATTTAAAATAAGCATTAAATTTAAACCATTTCAAATTATTGATAACTTTTGCAAAATATTTCGTTGTTACTGCCCTCTACTTATTACTAACTACTACTACTACACTATTACTACCACACCTATTACTACCACTACTACTACTACTACTACTAACTACTATTACTATTTTCTTCATATTAGTAAATTTAATTAGCAAAATTTTTCTTACTATTAGAAGAAATTCGGAAATAATTGAAAAAATTGATGAAATTCAGTGAAATTGTGCTCTGAACTATAACGATAATAAAATTTATATTAGTGAAAAATATAAAATAAAATTTAAATGCTTAAAATATAAAAATTGATTTATATTTTATAATAATAAAGAAAAAAAAATTGAATAATCTTTAAAGCGTTCTGTAGAAAAAAAAAAATTGATTAAAAAAAAAGAGATATTAGCAATTTAAATGAAATTGAAAAGAAAAAAAAAAACAACAAATTTTGAATAACACATAAAGAAAAAAAATGAGAAAAAATATAATAAACAACTCGTATTTTTGAATAAATTATTGTTAATATGTTAAAAATCTTCGATTTTTTTTCATCAATTATTTCAAATTATTAATTTACATTTTTTTCAAAAATATATTGTATTTTCTTTTTTTTTAGTAAATTTCTTAATAAAATTTTTTCATAAAATTATACGTTTTTTTTTTGATAGTAAGTGAAATAAAAAATCGAACTATTTAGGAATAGTTGGTATTAGAAATTGCTTTTTAGAAAATTTTCCACTTTAATACGTATAATTTAATGCAAACTTTAGTAGATGAGTTTTTTAGAAAATGATTACTTTCGTCGACTAAGTAAAATCGCTGATTATATTTCGATTCAATCTGTCTGTCAATCATTTTGCTATCGCCGGAAGTCTCTTTTCAAATTTCAATGAAGGAAAATTATAAAAACTATAAGAAAATGAAACTAAAGGAATGAATATGAGAAGAAGAGAAAGAAGGTAAAATTAAACAGGTAAGATTTGAAATATTTGAAATTTCAGAAAATGAAATTTTGCCGAAATCTTCAGTAATAAATGAATAGCATGATAATGAATTGATATGCTTAATGGAACGAATATATGTACATATATGAGGATATATCAACATAATGATAATAATATTTAAAGAGATTTAACCGATGGCAACATCCAAATTGGATTCTGAATTAATGGTATTGATGGTATCATTTTTGATTACAACTTGTCTCCTATATGATTAATCATTGTTGTTTTGAATTTTAATTGAAGTTTTTTCTTCAATTATTTATGCTTCTATCGCAGGAATTGATATGAATTGATAAATGATGATATTGATATTGATATTGCATGATGATACTGCAAAATGAAAAGTATGTATGCAACGTTGAAATTAAAAGTGCAAAAATAATTGAAAAGATTCACTTATTTTTCGAAATGTCAATAAAAATTGAAATTTGACAAAAAAAAAAAAATAATTCACAATTAAAAATTGGATCTAAAAAAGGTTCAATTGGTGTGAATCAATCTGTAATGATGAAATATGGGTGAAAACTGTAATTTGAAAATTTGAAGTGAAAATCGAATTTCAAAAAAATTTAATTGATGTGAATTAATGTGCAATAAATTTGATCATTTTTCATAAAAAGGTCACATAATGTCAAAATAATAAAATAAAAAAACAGTGATCATTATTCTCTTTCATTTTTGTCTTTATTATTTATTTATTTTTTTTTTCTTATAAAAGAAGTAATGATGTTTCTTTTTTCCTTTTATGAAAACATAAATAGAACCGCTGATGATTCAGAATAATTTCCTTAATAGAGATTCCGATGTATGGTAGTTACATTTTCTCATTTTTTCATATTTTTTTTTTTTTGATAATATAAATTCAAGATGAACTGATAAATTCTCATTCAATAATTTCAAAATTTCTTATCAAAATCGTTGATTAATTACTGTTGTAATGAAGAAATTATATCCATTTGATTTAGCGAAGTTCCAATAATAATTTATTTAACTTCAAAATTTACAACTTCAATTTATGATTGTTGATAGCTGATATCATTATCAGACAATTTTAGTTTAGAATTAATATTAAAGGAAACTGTTATTATATAATTATATATTGTTCATTTCGATAATTTATTTATTAGTTTTTTAAAAATTTTAATACTAAATTTGATCTCTACATAATGCCTAAAAAAAACATTAATGTAATTTATACAACAGATCAAACTATTTTCAATTTCTCCATTATCATTTCCTTATCGGTAATCAATTTCTCCATCCATCTCTCTACATATTATATTTCAGAACCTAGAGCAGCGATCAAATTTTACGGAAATTTGATATCAACATCAATGATAGCTAACTGTTAAAATGGCTGATATTAAAATATTGCAAAAATAAAAAACGAAAGAGAAAAAAGGAAAAAGTTTAAGCATTTCTGCAAGAATATGAATAACAAGAAATTAATTAATATTAAAAATATTATTTACATTTAACATTCTCATTAATAATGCTAAATGCTAAGAAAAAAATAAATAAATGTTTTAATTTAGCTTTATAATTTAGCTGATGAAACAAATGATAATCATTATACAACTTTATTTCTACTATCTAGCAACTTGACAACTTGAATTCATTGGTGAAAAATAAATAATGAATATTTTTACTTAATTTAATACCTTTTTTTATATAAAATTTATTATATGTAAGCAACTAAATCATGCAGTTACAGATATCATTTTGTTTTTGACTTTTATATTTTGATAAAAAAATATTTTTAGCATTTACTTAATTGATATTTATATTTATAATTTATAATATGCTGCTATCAGATTATTCCACCTTCTTTTTATCATATTCAACTATCTTTTAAAACTGCTGATAGAACCTTTTTTTCATTGTTAATTTTATTCATTTTTTATTCCGGTTAGTTGATAACAAGATCTTGATTGATTTCTCGAAATCAAATTATTTGCTAGCATTATTTTTGTAACTAACTTAAATTTGCTAGATCATTCTTCCTTATTTTTGATTTTTTTTTTTGAAGATAAATAATGGCGGAATTATTTTTTTCTGTTAATATGTTAAAATATATTAATATTTGTTATAGATTTATATGATAGAATTAGAGCAGAATATATTAAGAATTGTACAGAAGAAGATCGAATAAAATGAATCAATGAACAGAATAAATTATTTGATATTTTTGAATTAAGAAATTGATTTGATGAAATGTTTTGATAATTTATCTGATATGATATATTGTGATAGCAATGAATTTATATTTACAACTTTATCGTATTACCAGCCTATAATTTTTTTGATCATAAGATAAACAATGCTATGAATTACTGTATTTTATTAGAGAAGTATAAATTTCACATAATTATTGTTTAATTTGTTAATTAAATTTAGCAATTCGAAATGACTTCAACTTGCGTCAAAATCACTCATGTAATATTTGATTTGGATGGATTGCTACTGGATTCAGAAAGTATCTATACACGAATTAATGAAGAAATATTATCTGCTTATGGCAAAAAATTTACAATGGATTTGAAAGCTAAAATAGCAGGAATGAAATTGGATGAAGAAATTAATTTGATACTAGAATATGTACGTGATTTATTGAATATTTGAATGAAGAAATTAATTTGATACTAGAATATGTACGTGATTTATTGAATATTTGAATGAAGAAATTAATTTGATACTAGAATATGTACGTGATTTATTGAATATTTGAATGAAGAAATTAATTTGATACTAGAATATGTACGTGATTTATTGAATATTTGAATGAAGAAATTAATTTGATACTAGAATATGTACGTGATTTATTGAATATTTGAATGAAGAAATTAATTTGATACTAGAATATGTACGTGATTTTTTGAATATTTGAATGAAGAAATTAATTTGATACTAGAATATGTACGTGATTTTTTGAATATTTGAATGAAGAAATTAATTTGATACTAGAATATGTACGTGATTTTATTGAATATTTTAATGAAGAAATTAATTTGATACTAGAATATGTACGTGATTTATTGAATATTTTAATGAAGAAATTAATTTGATACTAGAATATGTACGTGATTTATTGAATATTTGAATGAAGAAATTAATTTGATACTAGAATATGTACGTGATTTTTGAATATTTGAATGAAGAAATTAATTTGATACTAGAATATGTACGTGATTTTTTGAATATTTGAATGAAGAAATTAATTTGATACTAGAATATGTACGTGATTTTTTGAATATTTGAATGAAGAAATTAATTTGATACTAGAATATGTACGTGATTTTTTGAATATTTGAATGAAGAAATTAATTTGATACTAGAATATGTACGTGATTTATTGAATATTTGAATGAAGAAATTAATTTGATACTAGAATATGTACGTGATTTATTGAATATTTGAATGAAGAAATTAATTTGATACTAGAATATGTACGTGATTTTTTGAATATTTGAATGAAGAAATTAATTTGATACTAGAATATGTACGTGATTTTTTGAATATTTGAATGAAGAAATTAATTTGATACTAGAATATGTACGTGATTTATTGAATATTTTAATGAAGAAATTAATTTGATACTAGAATATGTACGTGATTTATTGAATATTTTAATGAAGAAATTAATTTGATACTAGAATATGTACGTGATTTATTGAATATTTGAATGAAGAAATTAATTTGATACTAGAATATGTACGTGATTTTTTGAATATTTGAATGAAGAAATTAATTTGATACTAGAATATGTACGTGATTTATTGAATATTTGAATGAAGAAATTAATTTGATACTAGAATATGTACGTGATTTATTGAATATTTGAATGAAGAAATTAATTTGATACTAGAATATGTACGTGATTTATTGAATATTTGAATGAAGAAATTAATTTGATACTAGAATATGTACGTGATTTATTGAATATTTGAATGAAGAAATTAATTTGATACTAGAATATGTACGTGATTTATTGAATATTTGAATGAAGAAATTAATTTGATACTAGAATATGTACGTGATTTTTTGAATATTTGAATGAAGAAATTAATTTGATACTAGAATATGTACGTGATTTTTTGAATATTTGAATGAAGAAATTAATTTGATACTAGAATATGTACGTGATTTATTGAATATTTTAATGAAGAAATTAATTTGATACTAGAATATGTACGTGATTTATTGAATATTTAATGAAGAAATTAATTTGATACTAGAATATGTACGTGATTTATTGAATATTTGAATGAAGAAATTAATTTGATACTAGAATATGTACGTGATTTTTTGAATATTTGAATGAAGAAATTAATTTGATACTAGAATATGTACGTGATTTTTGAATATTTGAATGAAGAAATTAATTTGATACTAGAATATGTACGTGATTTTTGAATATTTGAATGAAGAAATTAATTTGATACTAGAATATGTACGTGATTTTTGAATATTTGAATGAAGAAATTAATTTGATACTAGAATATGTACGTGATTTATTGAATATTTTATGAAGAAATTAATTTGATACTAGAATATGTACGTATTTATTGAATATTTGAATGAAGAAATTAATTGATACTAGAATATGTGTGATTGAATTTGAATGAAGAAATTAATTTGATAAGAATATGTACGTGATTTTTTGAATATTTGAAAAGAAATGATATGACTTTCGAAGCTTTGAAAAGAAATTTATTAATTTGAAGCTTTGAATAAAGAAATTAATTTAATATATACGTGATTTTAATCTTTTTCTCGATCAGTTCGAACTGTTTTTTAAAATTTTTCATCATCATTTCAAATAATTTTGAAATATTTGTTTCATCGTTTTTTTTCTATTCAAATTTCCGTTTTTTCAAGCTGATACTTCTAAACATGATGCGCATGTTACATCATTTTACCATTCTCAAAATTAGTTTATCAAATAAAATAATACAAAAATAATTTTAGGTAGGTTAATCGGAAAAGTAACATTTGAGGAATATCGGACGCAATATTTGGAACTGTCTGGCAAATATTTACCTGATACGCAATTACTACTGGTGCATTACGTTTAGTGAAACATTTCAGTAAACATTTAGTACCGATGGCAATTTGCAGTGGTTCTAATACTTTTGAATTTAAAGCTAAAATGCAAAAACAGCACGAATATACAGTTGATAAATCTTCGAGTAAGTTAACGTTTTTCATTAAAAAGTTCAAACTTTTTTCATACTTTAATTTGCAGCTAATCAATTTAGTTTCATCTAAAAACGAATAAAAAAATTGAAGTTTGCATAATTTATTATTTTTTATAGCTTGAAAGGAAAATATTCTACATGCTACAATGATTGTTTTGTAAAATTTAGATTGAAATAATTTTGCTAACTTTTTCTTACTTCTCATATCTACTATATTTCTGATGTTAATTTTGCAATTTCAGGTTCTTGCAGATGATCCGTCAATAAAGCACGGTAAGCAGCACCAGATCCATTCTTGATTACGATGGAACGATTTGATAAGAAACCAGCTAGTGCAGCTAATGTAGTAGTATTCGAAGATTCCATAAATGGTATTCGTGCAGCTATCGCTGCTGGTATGCAAGCGATCATGGTTCCTGATCTTCGTTACTCGAAAGCACCTGAAGATTGCAAGGAGAAGATTTTATTTGTTTTAAAAAGTTTAACTGAATTCAAACCTGAAACAATAGGATTGCCACCATTTGATTAGTTTTGCACATTTCGGGAATTGATTTAAAAATTTGAATAAATATTTGCTTCTTAAAAACAAAAAAAAAAAAAAAGAAAAGTGAAGTATTTGAATGATTAGTAAGTGTAATATCCAGTAGATATGTGATAATCATCAGTTGAATTCAATAAATCTATTTTAACATATCAAATTAAGAAAAGCTAAGCATAAATCAAAAAGGCGTAATTTCATAATTAATTTCAAATTAATTCTTAGCAATAAATTTCAAATCATTAATGCCAATTACAATAGCTTCATTCTAGTATATATTTTAATTCCATACATTCACATTCCTACATTCCACTAATTCCTAATTTTTGGTTTGCAGTAATTCTGCTCAGCAAATAGCATCAATCTTATTAATAGCTAATAAAATGAAAAGCTAATAAAATTACTAATTTTTCTTAATTTAAATGTTTTATAAAAATTACCGAATGATTGTGACGAGTCATTCAGCGTTATTCTTTCAAGTCGATCAAAAACAAAATGAGCTTGATCAATTTATTGGCGCAAGATGTAATGATAATATGATAAAAATGATAATATGAAATTGAAGCACTTCTTTTGCATAATATATTAAAGCATCTAAACAAACAATCTCGTCTTTATGCATCATTAATATATGATCCATTCATTTTGGGAAAATCAATTTTGAAAAATAGTTACGATCGATTATCTATCGCTATTCCTGTCTGATTGATACATGATGGATTGCTGTTGTTGTTAATTTAGTATTTGCTATTGTTGTTAATTTACATATTTTGCTTGCTTGAAAAATCAATACTAGCCAATTTATCAACAATATTAAAAAGAAAAGCAATTTTCAGATGCTCCGAAATGTTAAAATGACGATAATATCTGATAAATGATAATAATAATTATCACTTCCGTATCTTTTTGATTTTTGATAAAACATTCTATGATGCATGCAATTTGAATATTAAAAAACATTAGACTAATATATTCAACTTTGATTAATATTGCTAAAATATTTGGAATTTGTAAAAATTATCAATTTATAGGATTTTTTGATTCGAATAAATACAATCGTTTTTTTTTTCCTATTGATGATGTTATCCTCGCGTTCGAATTTCTTATCATATTTCCATTAATCAAATGATTTCTTTTTTTATTATTTTAAAATACAACAATTGATATTAAATGAATTAATTCAAAATTTATAAAATATTCATTTGACTTATTATCCTGTTGCACTATATTTTATCCAATTTTTTTTTTGTTATAAATAATGTTAATTTAATTTCGTGCAACAATCAAAAAATTAAATAATCTAAAATTAAGTCTTCCATTTCATATTTGAATACTCCGAAGAATATTTATAGATTGGTAGAAAATTTCCTACAACTGATATCTTGCAAAAAGAATATAATATAGCGGAATAAGTGTAAGAAAATTTGTCCTGCTAATCTAACAATAAATAAAATCAGAAAACTAAATTGCTAGGATTCTGATCAATAGATATGCAAGCTATGATATTTATCTATAATTGTCATGTTTGTTTACTAACTGATATAATATCTCTAGAATTTTTTTTATAGCTTTTTTACTAACTGATATGATATTTTTGAATAATTGAATAGCTATTATTAGAACACAAAAAGGTATGGTGAAGAATTTATTTGTCACTAAATAAAATTGTCATCAAAATGAATCATGCATAAATGTTCCGTTACTTTTCCGCTTCCGCTCCGTTCCAAATCTGTTTAAATCAGTTATAACTTGTTTCGTAAAAAATGGATAAACAGAATGATCGAAATATTTTAACAATCCTCGATGAAACTGAAATAGACAACATGCTATGTCTTGAAACAGGTTATAATACAATTCAGTACAAATCGTTCAAAACATTCAGTTATATTTCTAAAAAAAAAAACGGCAAAAATTTAAGCGATTTTATTGCGAACATCGTTTGCTGTGCCAATTTACCAAAAAAAAAAAAAAAATTTGTATTTTTAAATTGCTCGAGAAATATGACATAACTAATAATCACAATTATTCTAATTTAAAATTCATTTATCTACTAATTATCAACAAAAATGCTGCATTTTTTTTTATAATCAATACAAAAGAAAATAATAGAAATAATGAACATATATTCTAAAATATTATTTAAACTATTATCTCGAGAAACAAATTATTAAATTTCTTGACAAAAAATCGATCTAAAATTAATTTCAAGATTGATCAGTAAATGTGATTTCAACTAGCGGTCAATAAAGTTTAATCTGCAGCATTTTCAGAACACACCTATGTGTGCAATCATATTTTTTCCAAAAAAAAAAACGAATCAAACAGGTTTGTATCCGAACAATTTCAAAATAGTGAAGTTTTAAAAAAAAAAAATGAAATTAGAAAACGAAAAAATCATTCGAAATTATGTATATTAAGAAATTTCGAAATCAATTTTTCGAACTAATGAAAAATGCTTCAGTAAATTTGACATTAATTTCTAATAAAATTTCTGAAACAAACTTTTGTAATTAATGGCAGAAATTTCTTTTTTACCTAAAAAAAAATTCAAAATGAAACTTTGCAAATATCCTCCCGCAAACATAAATTTGTAACATTTGAAAAGTTTTTCCAAAATATTTTAAACGATGAAGTAATTATAGTAAGAAAAAAATTTTTTCATTTTAAAAGATTAATACAACTAAAATGAGCAATTCAAATGTAGCAAATTATTTAGTTTAAAAAAAAAATTTTTTTTGATTTAGCAATTAATTATGTGTTAAAAATTAAAAATTATCCATTTCCACACTGACAATAATTTTTAAATAACTTTTGATGAGATTGAAAAAATTTTCGAATAATTTTTTATCAAATTTAGTCAAATCTAAAAAAAATTTTTTCAAATATTATTTATTGATATGAAATTTAGCAAAAATGATCAAAATAGACGAAATAATGGTTGGCGTAAATAATTGTAAAAATTTTTCATATAATTTATCCCAGTTTATATTTTTAAACAATAATCATCTGAAAATATATAATAAAACAAACTTGAAAACATGCTATTTTAAAATTTTAAATGATTTCGATATCACAAGTATATGCTATCACTAAAATTATAATGTGATAAATTCATGTCACGTCTTTTCTGCTGTTAAGCAATTCCTGATATCACGAATATATCACAGATCAAATATTACACAAACCATATATACATATTAATTTATTCCTATTTGATGATTCATTCTTTTTATCATTTCATTACTATTTGATTATTTGATGATTCAATCTTCTGATAATGATGCCATATAAGTCGAAAAATAGTTCTAAATGCTTAAAAAAAATGCATATCAATCATCTTTATGATTAAATGAAAATTAATCACAAATTAATGATAATAGTACAGTTAGCTTTCGATTAAATAAATTAAAAAATCTAAAAAAAATTTTCAAAAAAAAAATCCAGATGAAATTTAAAATTAATATTGAAATTGAGTCAAAACAAATTTCATCCATTTTTATTATAATTATCTTATCAACTATTATGATATTTGTTAAATTGCATATTTTTAGCGGATATTTTTTTGCAATAAATTTCATACATTTCTCGACTGTTCTCGACAAAAAAGTTTTTTTTTTTTGTTTCTGCCTCTTCCTTCAGCGCTAAAATTTGGTCGAAAATAGCAAGAATCTGCAAAAACTGTTTCTGTAGAAAACTTTGAAAAGCTCATGGAAAATCTCGTGATACCCGAACAATAAATAACGAAATGTTATATATATATATATATATTTCATTTCAACTTATCATAAGTTATTTTCGTTCAGTAAAAATATAAAATGATAAAAAAATTTTGGAAAAAATTTTCCCCGAGAATCAAAGATTTCTGTTAATTGAAATTAATCGATTTATTCAGATAATTTAATTTCGTTTGCAAAAAAAGAAAAAAAAATTATTTACTTTCAACTTTTCGCCTAAATAATTATGCAAATTATCACCATAAGTAAAAGATATGCGGAATTATTTCAGGAAATATTAATTTTCTCAATTAATACTTCCTGAAGATTCATTTTGATCGTTTAATGCTACGGCAAAATGGAGAAATTATCACGGATAATGCATGTCAATTTATATCATATCATATTTTAATAGAATTTTAATTTGAAAAATTTTCGTCACTTCACGTAAATTCCACGTATCACATATCATTTTACGTATGCCAAGCTTATCATAATAATGTTACTATGAGAAAAGTTGGAGAAATAAAATCTAGGGAATTGATTAAATACATATATATACGTATAACAAATTTACTTCCAATGAGTGAATGTAATAAGTCCGTCTGGCCGAGCGGTCTAAGGCGATGCGTTCAGGTCGCATTCTACTTCGGTAGGCGCAGGTTCGAATCCTGCGGCGGACAAGACACATTTTGAACATTGGTAAAAAAAAACAATTTGGTTGAATGAAAAAAATGATGAGACATTTAAAACTCGCTTTTATCTTATCATCAAATCTTTGCTTGAGCACTGACAGAACGACTTCTTGTCCTGCTCTTGTCATGTCTTCCTATCATGCGATACAATATTCTCGAACAGTTCCGGAAAAATGTACGGCGCACGACGTCAAGTCAATCGGGACTCATCAATTCGTTTCCTGGACCGACCTTTGACCCCTCGATTTTACTTTATACAAATTACAACTGAATTTCTTGTCAGGTTTTTTTTTTTCTTAAAGAATGCAGGTTTTAAATTTATTTTTTGTATTTATTTCATAGCAAATGATAATTGTGATCATTTCTTCAAAATTTGAATATTCTTTTTCGTAATTCTTCAAGCTGAAAAATTTGTAAAATAAAATAATAGCTATGCTAAGTTTTCCCTAATAAAATTGACCTTAACTAGATCATGACCTATCGTCATCTTTTATTCGAAGATTCGTTTATTTCTCTGAATATTTAATTAAAATATCGAATTTAAATTTAAATTTTCAAACTGCTCACCTTCTTCTCTTCTTCCTCCATTCCACTATTTGCGGAATCGTTAAACTCAATCCAGCTATTTGCGGAATCGTTAAACCCAATCCCGCTATTTGCGTAATCATTAGACTCAATCCCGTATTTGCGGAATCGTTAAACTCAGTCGCGCTATTTGCGCAACGTTAAATTCATTTCCGCGCAATCGTTTGTTATTGCTTACCCTCCTTCCTTCCCTTCCAGCTGGCTAAAATGGACGAAAGAAAGAATGAATGAATGAATGAATTGAATGAATTGAATGAATGATACATAAACATTCATATAGCACAAACACATACAAACATATGCATACATACACACACACACACACACACACACACACACACACACATACATGGACATACACACACATGCATTCACAGTCATGTCATATATGGGTGTGTAAGTGTGTATATATGTGTGTGTATGTGTGTATGTGTGTGCATATGTGTGTGTATTGGAACTGAGGTCTCTGCTGATGCTATGAACGAAGAAGGAAGAAGGAAAGAAGAAAGAAATGAATGGATGGATGGATGGATGGTTCGATGCGTATTGTTTGCGACGTTGGAGCATTCCGGCTTGCTTCATTGCTCTGACGGTGACTGACTGGCAATGGCGCGGGGTGGTGATAGCGGGACATGCTGATGCTGATGCTGATGCTGGTGCTGATGATGGTGATGGTGATGGTGGTGCTGGCAGTTTTGATTCAATTTGTATGATTCGTTCGATCGAGCGGCGGTTGGCTCGATCGGCGGTGGACTCGGTCGCTTTGGTCGCTATCATTTTCTCGTTATCATCAGCAGCAGCATCAACTCTAAAACTTGTCAGTTTCAAATTATGGTATTTGTAGTAATGTGATAATATAAGATAGGTAGATAAATAGATAGATAGATAGATAGATAGATAGATAGATAGGTAAATAAGGAAATAGGTAGGTAAGTAAGGTGGTAGGTGGGTAGGTAGGTAGGTAGGTAGGTAGGTAGGTAGGCAGGTAGGTAGGCAGGTAAGTAGGTAGGTAGATAGGTAGGTAGGTAGGAGCAGCGGCAGCAGCGTCACCTTGCCCTTCCTATTTTCGTCCCATCCATAGTCATCACAATCACAATCACATACACTACTACACCACCACTACTGCGACAACTACTACAACTACTACCACTCATAAATAATTACTGTTAAGGTATTATTATTCGTTTTTTATCTGATAAATATATTACTGTTAAGGTATTTTATTCGTTCTGATAACATATCAATAGAATTAACAATGATATGATTAGCTATTGTTAATTAAATAGGTAATAGTAAAATTGTTTAATTTTTATGTTTATTTTTATATTTTGAAATATGTTTGTGATATGATTAGTAAATGATGATTAGAGAGATGATTTGCTGATTGATTTTAATTGTTTAATTTTATGCTCATTGATATATATCTAAGATAAATTATTTTAATTCTGATAATATGTCAATGAGTGATATGATGATTCTTGATGCTGCACTTGCTGTTGATCGTAGAAGGACAGTTCTTTGATTCTGTATTTATTTCATTTTTTCAAGTTAATTCTGTATTTATTTCATTTTTTCAAGTTAACGTTCGTTCGATTTCGTATTTTCATTTAAGTTAAACTTCGATCGGATTTTATACTCTTAAGTTAAGTTAGTTTCGGCTAATTAGATTTTCATGTTCTATGCTAGATTAGGTTACGATTGAATTTCATTATTTTAAAGTTAAGTTAATTTCTGATTATTTAAACATCACATCTGTCCGTCTTATCACTGTGCCTCGTTGATTGGACTGTTGTAGAAAATAAATTTCTGATAAAAAAGAGGATAACCGATAAAATATATGACATTGATGCTTGTCTAAGTATAAATTTTTTGTATTTTTCATTTTTTTTATGCTAGTTTTTACGATGTTTTTTTTTTTGGAAACTATTCATGAAATAGAGAGCCTAGTTATAAATAGGCAATAAATAGGCAAGATTAGTTTATAATAAATGGCCACTTTAGGTTAATTTTGCTATTTTTGCATCTCTAATCGATCAATTTGTAGAGTTTGTAAAATGTGCCAATAGTTAGTTGGCTTAGGCCATAAAAGGCAAACGAAGTGATTTATATATTGCTATGGTTATGTCTCGAGCTTTATTTATGTCATGACCTTTATTCGTAATAAGACATATAGAGCCCAAAGTTTATCTCTTTGACTTCCTCTCTTTTCCTTCATTCATTTTAAAAGCCTTCGATTTCCAATTTTAGCCTGAAAATATTGAACTCTCATCATCATCATCATACTTCTGGCTTCTAGCTATGCAATTGCTTCCTCATCTACTACAACTCCACATCTTCGATGTACATTTCTTTCCTCGTCTTATAGTTGACGATCCTTTCTCCATCTTTTCTTACTTTTATGGATTTTTGCTTAGTGATAGCAATTGAGAGTAGTAGCAGTAGCAGCAGCAGCAACAACAACAACAACATGAATGATATAAAAAGACAAGAACTTGAGCAATAGGCCCGAAGTAATGCATAATATAGCAAGGGCCTATTGGCTAATGAAAAGAGACAGAGCTTCCTTTACTTTACTTTCATGATAAAGCCTTTCTTCTATCAGAGATATATATATAGTCATGTAGTCCATGAAGCCATGAAGCAGCGTAGTCCATGAAGCCATGAAGCAGTAGCAGCAGCAGCAGCAGCCAATTCAATGAATTAAAATTTAACCGATCTATCTATCTATCTATCATATTAGCATTCTATCATCATTTCATTCAATTTATTCATTCATTCATTTCTGTTTCTCATTTAAATTTATTAAATTTTTTTTTTTATTCTTTTTTCATTTTCAACTATTTTCTACATCAATAATTGCGAGAATAATTTCAGAAATTAAAGAAAAAAATAATAGGGAAAAGATGAAAAAAAGCAAAACAAAATTTATTTTATATTGCAATGAATTAAATTAAAAACTAGAAAATGATGATAAGAAATGATGATAAGATCAAATAAGCATTAATTGTATTCAGTTATCATTTCATATCTTTTTTTTTTTTCATTCACTATATATTTCATTCATTCATTTGAATAGTTAGTTAGTTTTTGCAACAAATTTTAGAGAATGAATGAATGAATATTGATGGATTTTAGTGAAATGTATTAGTTTAGAATTTAATTTTAATACTTAATTCATTTCTCGTAAATATTGATTGATTAATTTTAATATTAGTTTAAATTTGATTTTAATATTTAATTCATTTCTCCTAATTATTGATTGATTAATTTTAATATTAGTTTAAGTTTGATTTTAATACTTATTTAAATTTAATTTTAATACTTAATTCATTTCTTGTAAATATTGATTGATTAATTTTAATTGATTAACACTTATGTTTTTATCATTTTTTTTATTCATTCAATTTAATGGATGTTTCTATATTACAACGTAGCAATAGAAATTTTAAGCTGTCTTCATACATTGATTTGATTTAATACTGTAAGAGAATTTGAGTAGAAATAAAAGGAGAATCTTAAAAAATACAAGAAGGGAAAATTATTGGCTTCTTTTTCCAATAGAAATATTAGCCTAGCAAGAGGTCATATTAAGGAAAAAGTTTATCGAGCAGAGGAGTTCATTGAGAAAATTTTGTTTGACTGAACTTTGATAATTAAAAATGTGTTAAAATTAGTGTAGAAATTTCATAGACAAAAGATATGATAAGTACAAACATCTGATAAGTAAGAATTTGCTGAGTATTTTAGATTATCTTGTACATTAGCTTTTTATATGTATAATCTTACGGATAATTTACGTGATTTTATATTTTGCTGATTTTATCATTGCTACTTATTATCGATAATATATTAATGCTTTTCTAGAATTTCTACTTGTAGTAAATTTCTAAAAAAACATTTATGTTGTTAAATTTATTTTCAAAAATTATTAATAGTTATAGTTATAATTGTGATAATGATGATGCTATTAATGTATGAT
>SNRZ01000222.1:0-47500 GCA_008729115.1 Dirofilaria repens | reverse complement strand
TTCTCTAACTACAGTGGTAGCAATGGTAGCAATAGCAATAGCAGCAGAGCAGTAGAAGTAGTAGAAGCAGTTCTTGTCATGACAGCGTCAACAATCGATGACAACGATGATAATGATGATGTTGGTGATGTTGATGTTGATGATGGCAGTAAAAGGGAGTATAGAGATGGACGATGAAGGTGGCAGATGGACGATTGAAGTGGATGATAGGTCTTCGTATGCTTCGATGCTTGCATTTCTTGTGTTGGCTTCTTGTTGGTTGAAAATTTTTGAAAAATACGACAAGCGATGTGAAATGTAATAATTGTTGTAGGAATAATAATAATGAGGGATGGATGGATATGATGGTTAGGTAGATTTGATGCATGTGCATGTGCATGTGCATGTGCATTTACATGTGCATGTGCGTGTGCATGTGTATGTCGTGATCTTGTCCTTCAACCACAAAATTATAATGATTTAAAAAAAAAAAAAAATTATATTCATCTATGTATGTTTGTTCTTATTCTACACTTTTGCACCTTAATATATTTTCAAAATTTTGACTACACTGCTCATTTTATCCTAAAATTTGAAATGAATGAATTATGATGAATGAAGATAATACAGCAAACACCTGTAACAATATTTCTCAACAGGTAGCAATTAAAATAATCAAATAATACACAAATACTAATATTAGCTATTAGCAATTTTAAATATCTCAAGTAGGCTAAATTTAATAGTTTCATTTGAAATCATTCTTTTTTTTCCAAATTCATTTTTTATTCTTTACCTCATTTTGTTTATACTAAATTTAGTCATGGAAAATATTTATTTTTCAAGTTAAAATCTTAACCCCAATTTCATAGAGAGATTTTTATGGCAAATACGACCACCCGATATACGAAACGGAATGGAGTACGAGAAATGAGAGCAATCGGTCGGTCGGGTCGAGCGCACCACTACCTGTCCTCGTAGTTTTTCTTTACCTTTCTACACCTTCATCATATCCATCTCATCTGGTCGATTCGGCCCGATTTACAAATCAACATCAAATACTATTCATACGACCAAATAAATATACACATGACCAATTTTCGACATAGAATTTTCAATCATCTAAACTTTGTTACACTTCATGACCCGCCCGATCCTAAGATTCCTTTTTTTACTTTTAGAATTTTCAACATTTAGCTATCATTTTATCCTTTATCACATAATCATTATTACAGAGAGATTATCTAGATATTTTATCGATGATTAAAATTGGTGACAGCAGCATATATAAACATATAAACATAAACACATTTTTCATCCTTATTCTTTCGAAAGCTAGATTATCAGTATTGATTCCATTTGATCATACATATATCATCATCATTTGCAAAACCAATTATTATTTCTATCATTCATAAACTTTTTCTAAAATCATTATCAATTTTAACCTTTATCATTAATTAAATTATTTGCTACTAATTTTATTAAGAAAATCATGCAAATTTATCACTACAAAAACATAGAAGCATTATGCAAATTTATCACTACAAAAACATATTATTTATTAATCACAACAATTTAATTTCTATTGAATATAAAATTAATAAATGTTCTCCTATTAATATTTATTGGAATTGATATATTTAATATGAAAACAAAATTTCCTTGCTGAGTACAGTTTTTTTATTCTAAATTTTTTTTATTTTCATTCATTGTATTTATGTATTGAAGATAACAGCTTATTACGATAGTATTTGGCGAAATAAAGTGCCTAAAAATTTAGATAATTATTTTCAAATTCGAACGAGAACTTTTTTAATTCTCTTAAAATTGAATTAATTTGTTGAGAAATATTTTCTTACTTTTGAGAAAATATAATTCTCATTATCAATTAATACATCCTAACTGATATTATTGGTTCTTGTATAATCATTATCAATTAATACATCCTTAAACTTTTGAGAAAACATAATTCTCATTATCAATTAATACATCCTAACTGATATTATTGGCTCTTGTATAATCATTATCAATTAATACATCCGAAAAGCTTGTGTATAATCAATCATTGAAGAGAATTTTTATCCTCAATAAAGATGTCTGCTCCGTGATAATTAATGTTTGTGCGCGAAGATAAAATATTTATTTTTTAGATTTTTTTTAAATAGCTTAATTTAATTCTAGAAAACGTGCTGGACATAAAGCGTCAAAAGCAGCAACGTGTTTCACGTGCCGTTGAGCGTATTCTACGTCTTGTTTGCTCAAAACATCGTAACGAAGTAATGAATGAAATTTCAACTTCTTCATCGCCAACATCATCATCAATATCACCAGAATCGGAAAAACAAGCTCCAAAACGAAATGCTAGTAGTACAAATAGCGATGAACAAAGCGATTGCGAGTTTGTTTAAAAATTCTTTTCTTTTCTTTTCAAATCAAATTAATTATTTGAAAGCTTTCAAAGATTTCTACCTATCAGTAGTTATCATCATTTCATTGATGAAAAAAAAAATAAAAAAAATGGTAATACTTTTGTATGTATATATAATAAATAATTGTTATTTCTTAATGAATTGAATTATTATCACTCCAACTATTATCATTTATTATTATCACTTGTTTATATCTTTATGCTATCATTTGCAGCCTTAGACTTATAATATTTAAACATTTTTATTCGAGATTTTTACATTTTATAAAATTCTTATGACGGATTTTTTAGTCCAAAGATGAAAATGCCAAAAAGTGAGGTAGAAGTTGTGACAACCGAAGATAATAATGTACAAATCAGGTATGTTAGATATTAATCATTTAATTTATTAACTGATAAGAAAAGAGATTATATTTTAATTTAATTCTAGCAGAGCCTGTTTTTTTTTTTCGATTGTGAGCAGAAAATAAAAAAATAATCAGGAGATGATGATACTAAATTATTACGATAAGTTTTAGCAAGTCATAAATTTTATAAAATTTTCGATTACCTAATAGCTTTTATAATAATAGAATTTAATTTCAAAATGGAAAATTTTTTTCTAAGACACAGATAAAATGCTAATTTATTAGTGAAAATTAAATTTAGTAATAAATTAGCATTTTTAAATAAAATTTAAATGGATTGTTAATTTAAAAAAAAAAAAAAGAAAACTAAATGTAATAAACAAGTTTATTAATAATAATAATAATGTTGTTATTATTGAAAAACGATTTGTGAAATTGAAAAAATTAATTTAAAAAAAAAAACGGACAATTAAATCTTTTTTTTTTAAGGCAACCATCATCGACCGATACAATATCCGATCCGATTATTTCACCATATGATACAGCTGATTTAGTGCATGCTAATGAAAAATCGCTAGCACAAGTTTTTGGCTCTACAATGTAAATTTTTAATTTCATCGTTAATTCTCGAATAGTTAAAAAATGTCTGCGAAAAAAAACGTGTATATATATATGTATAAATTAAAAGAAATAGAGTATTAACATTACTTATTACTTTTGATATCTTATATTCTCATCATTATTATTACGGTTAAAATTTTATTTGTTATTTAATTATCAGTTTAGTTTTAGTCAAACCCCTTTGATAACTGCTGCTGATATTAATCGTATGAATCGTGAACGTGGCTTAGAAATTGTTGCTATGGCAGGTCGATATGAAGCATTAGTGGTAAATTGTGGTATTTTCCTCATATGAATATTTTCTTAACTTTATGATATTATTACTTTGATATTTTTTATTTTTTAATGAATAATACTTGTTTATAATTTTCTCTTTTACTATAATCATAAACTGAAAATTGTGCCATAGTTGAATCATAATTTAATTGAAGTGAAATAAAATAATGTTTATTGTTTCAAATTCTTCATTTTTATCTCTTATTACATATCAATGATTAAAATTATTTTGCTTATCACTTATTAATATCAATGATTAAATTATTTCTTATCCATGAAAATTTTATTGTTTTTAAATTTTAGGAATTTTTTAAGATTTTTTTTTTTTCATTTGCAGGATAGTGCTTCACGTTCACCGGCTGCAAATATGGAACGTAACAAAATTTGGCGTAAAATAACGGAAGAAATTAATAAGAAATATTCGCATTTAAATACTCTAACTTTTGAGCAATGCAAAAAATTATGCAAATATTATAAGCGTAAAGATCCTACCAATTATGGCATTGCATTTCATTCATTGCATTCTGATTTAATTCCAAGTACATATAAAGAGCAACAGCAACAGCAAGCTGCAATTGCAATTGCTGCAGTTGGTAATGCAACAGCTTATGTTACAACAAATGGACAAATTGATGAACCGATTGATGTTGATGAATTGCTTGAAGCAAATGATGTAGTTGATGGTATTTGTTGTGATACAAGTAAGTATCTTCTTTAATTAATTCCTTTTATTAGAGTCTAAAATTGAATTTATTTTAATTCCTTTTATTAGAGTTTAAAAAATTGGATTTATTTTAATTCCTTTTATTAGAGTTTTAAAAAGTTGAATTTGTTTTATGAATGCTTTTAATTTTTTTATAAAATCTTTTAATTGGAATGTTTTTAATTTGAATCAAAAAGAAAAAAATTTTTTTTTTTAGTTTGATTGAAAAAAAATTTTAAATTAATATTCAAAATAGCTATTAGAATAATTCTAGTAAAGATTTTGTAAATAGAAGATAATTTTTTGTTAGTTGTGTTGTAATTTTTTTTATGTTTGTTTAGATTCCTTGAAAATTTGAGAAAAAGAAAAAGTTTTCGAAATAAAATTTTTTAATTAATCAGATATCTATTAATTAAGCATGTTTTTTTTTTTTATTCTTTGAAATGATTTAATTTTTATTATTAATGCTGTCATTTGAGAATATTTTTAGATGCGTTAAAAATGAAACAAGACGAGATTGCTTCATTACCAGTGGATGATATTGTACGAGAAAATGATAAACCATCAAAAGATCTTTTGCAATTTCTCGCACAATGGTTAATATTTATTTTACTATGATTTTCACTAAAATAATCTTTTCTCCTTTTTTCTTTTCCTCTCTTTTTATATAAGTTATTTACTTCAGTTCATTTTAAATTTTTTGGCAAAGTTTTTTAAAAAAAAAATGTAGCAAGATATAATAAAATGTAATAAGTTCTTTTTGTTTTTGTTTTTTTGCGAGGCTCTTAATATGAATTATAAAATATTATACTTTTCTTTCGAAATAATAAAAATTTTTGTAATGTTAGCAATTTTTATCAAGAAGTAATTTTCAGCTCAGCATCGTCATCATCTAATTCTACAGATGGTTTAGTCTTACCTGGACAGCAAGCTGTCGCAGCTATTGCAGCTGCTGCTGTTATTGCAAATCAACAGAAGAAGGAACGAGGACAATATATTTGTAAATTAGCAGAAACATTTAACGGTGTTTTTGATAGTCATTCAAGGTATGTTTTTATCTTTACTGATCGTTTGTTTGAATTTTTTTGTTTCGTTCTTTTTTTAAGATTTAAATTTTTGGAAAAAAAAATTTTTTTTTACATCACTTTAACTGCCTTGCATTTTCGTCTTTTATTTTTCAATTTTTCTACTCATTTTAAATATTTCGTTAATTTTTGATTTTATTTTCCAGTAGAAAAAAAATTTATTTCATTTCATTAAAAGATTTTATTTACTGCAATATATATTCATTTATCATAAACGTCCTTTTTTCCGCATTAGTGCTTCATTTAAATAATTTTGTTTATTTTTTAAAATAAATTTTTTTTAATATAGAAATAATTCTATTTAATGAAATAGTGTATACATGAAATAGATTTAGCAAAATTTTCACTTGACAGTAATTCAATTCAATATATTTTTTTTGCCCTTTAACATCTGTTTTCGTTTTTTTTTTTTTTTTTTTGTTTTTTTAATCATTTTATCCACTGCAGTCTTTTTTTTCAGATTTTTATATGTTATGTTATATGTTTGCATTCATTCAATTTATTTTTGCTTGAGATAATCTGATGAATATTATTTATTTTCTTTGAAAAAAATAATTTATTATTTTAGATTGTATCACATTAATGCTGAACGTAATCAAGTTTGGAAACAGATCACAGATTCTGCAAATGAAAAGTATGGATCCGAATTGGGTGATTTAACTATCGAGCAAACTAAGAAACTTTATGCAAATTATAGGCGGAAATCTCAATTGCTTTCTTCTAACAACAGTGGAGGTGGTACGTCACGATCCGATGCGGGTAGCATTAATGGAACTGCTTCTGCTGAGTAAGTGATAATTTTTGGATGAGGAAGATAAAGTGCCTGATTCTTATCATTGTTAATCTCTTCAAAAAGAGGAAATGGATTATATAGTAACATTAAAATTGAGAGGCAAGAGATTATCTAGGTAATTAAATTAGGATAGATTTATTAGAATTTTCTCTACAAGTAATAAAATTTGATTCTATTCAGTTAAATAAAACAATATTCAATTCAGTTCAATATTTACCAATATTAATCCCTGGATATAGATTTAGATTAGATAAAATAGATTTATAATTGTTTTTGTTTTCATTAAAGTTTGGATTCGGATGCATCATCAAGTAATTCCGATCTGTTAACCCGTTTGGTAACTCCAGTGTCAAATGGAACAAACGGTAATTCTCAAATTCGGACCGGTTCACCAACTCTTTTACCACGGTTAACACCACGGGATCGGAAGTCTAATATCGATGTGAAAAATGGTTGGTTTTTTATGTTTATTTTTTAATCTCAAGTATGAGATTGAACCAAATAATATTTTTACATGATAAATAAGTTATTAAAAAGACTACTTTATGGTAAAAAATTAGAAATTATATTTACGCTGTAATTGGTATTCTTAGAAAGAAAAAATTTTTCTTAAAACAGAAGTTAGCAGAATTTTCTGATATTCTATTACAATTGTTTAATCTGCTTTATGTTCGCTTTGAATCTAAAACAAAATACAACTGTTTGTGAAAAAAAGTAAGTTGGAAGAGTTGTAACTATTATATTCAAGCTATGACGATTATTTTTTTTTTCTAAATGATCATTTTTATTTATTTTATAATAATGAAATAATATAATTAGTATGAATAATTCTTTTACAGGATTTGTGAATCATGCTGGTAATGTTAGTCAGCGTATTCCTGCTAATCCTGGTTTATCATCAGTAGAATTGTTAGCTATTATTGCTGATCGTGATGCTGAAATTAAACAGTTGAAAAATGAACTTTTACAGGTAAATATTGTTCGATAATTAGGTAAGGATTAAATAGATTGTCGGATTTTTTTTTAGAGCTATGATAGAATCCTCTCTGATCTATTAATTTCGTTATTTCAAGTACTGTATATAAACATTTTATCAAAGTCTTGTTTATTAGTTTGTCCTGGACTGAGAGATTACCTGTTTATCCAAAACAATTATATGTAGACGAAGTATTAAATGAAATACTGTTATGACTTGTTTGATATACCTGAAATCGAAAAGCTTAAAATTATTCTAAGATTGTATTGTTTCAGAAATCGGTTGAACATCAACTTCAAATATCACGTGTTTTGGAGAAGGTGTCTGATCTAGTAAAGGCAGCAGTAAATACCAATGTTCAGAGAGAAATAATGTCAGCAATGACAGGGATAGCTGGTTTTAGTGGTTATCATGATAACGGTTTTTGCGATAAAAGTTACGATGATGATAGTGATTTGTAGTAATAAATCTGCTACTATATATCTTTAGCACTGCATCTTATTTCAGTAATTTTTAGATGCATAAATCTGTAATCATAGAAATTTCAATACTGTTTATTTTTTACTCTGTTTCAAATGATGTACAGTAAATTTTAGAAGCATTTCAATCTTTTTTAAATTGAAAATAGTTTAGAATCTCATTCATATTCCTCTTGCTGAAGAAAAATTGCTAGTTTATAGTAAGGAAATTTATTAAGAAAAACATATTTTTTCATTTTAAGATTCAGATTTTCGTAATTCATTGTAGCAGATACCTACCTGGTTGATAAATTATTAAAATCCTCTTTAATCAATTAATGATGGAACAGATAGACAATTATTACATCTTATATATGTAAACTGAGTAAAACATTGAACTGATCTGTTTTCCATAAATTGTTTATTTTCATATTATACGTTTTCCAAATCGTTGTTTACTAAAAAACTATGATATTGATATATTAATTCGGTAGAAAGTGATGTCATCTCTGATAAGAGATGCTATCACATATCATTTATATCGCTTCAGCTTCGATTTTTTAATCGTTACTTGTTATCTCTTAATTTTTCAAAAGCTCATTTTCTCATTTAAGCTTGCCTCATTTCTATTTATTTTTCATTCTTTTTTTTGCTTTTTTTTTTACTATTCTTCATTCTCACATTTCTTTCATTGTTTTATCGCTGGCTTCAAAGATATCCGGTATTCCAGGTTGTGAAAATTATTTGGTTTATTAATATGGTTCGGTGAACAGGAATCGGTTTTTTTTTCATAATTTTTCTTTTGCTTTTTTTACATTTCGCAGAGCCATTTTTCTGACATTATCATTTAATGTTTATTTTTTGTTCATACATGTATTATATAGTATTATTCGTGTCGTTTCAATATGATTTGCTTGAAGTAAGCTATTACAAGCTATCTTTTTCGAAATTTTTTTTTTTTTAAATTGAAAGCAGATTTTAATTAAAAATTGCACCTCTTTTTTTGTTTTCATTTCAGTGATTTCAATTCTGTAATAATATGATAATTAAAAAAAACAGTTGCAGGAAAATTAAAAATTTGAAGATCAGTGAGAAATTTTTCGAAAAAATACAATCATTTATTTATTCGCATTATGATTTATTTGACCTTTATAAATTGCTTTTCATCAAATTCCTTGTTTTTCCTGAAATGCAAAATTTTCAAATTTCTGCTACACTTTTCAAATATTTTTGATTATAATTTAAGCATGATACCATAAGATGCAATTTATACGAAATGTTACATCATTTTTTAAAACAATTTCCATTGGAGTCGAAATTTAAAAATCTCGAACTTTCCGACACATTCATTAATCTATATGAATTTTGCAGATCGAACATACTTTTAATGCAAAATCTAATTGCACTAAATTTACAACTTCTAAATTATTGAATTCCTATTTTTGATATGATGATTGTTATAATCATCGCATCAATCAATTAATCAATCAAATATTTCATTATAAAGCATACAGTTGCATATAATTTATGGAAAAAACATTTCTAATAATTATTATGTTTACATAATTGTTGCATAATGCTGTTTACATCGTTTTAATACAATTATTTGAAATCAATAAAAACAATCTTTTTTCAAATATATCGATTTTTTTACTTTGAAATTGAAATTGAAAAGATATTTTAATGGCAAGACTCCGTATTTGTTCACTTCAGAATTTTCGGATTCGCCTCAGAATTCTCGGATTTGCGACGATGTGATGCTTAGCAGAAAATTACAGACAGTAAGATAAACACTTGAGTACATTACTAGCTTTACAATTTTACTTTTATGCTGTAATTACTAAATAATCAAAACACCTTAGTTAAAAAATCTATACACAGAATATGTTACCACTGCATGAAGGATCGCAGCATGAATTTGAACGATATAAAAAAGGTTAATTTATTTGAAGAATACAAAAAAGGTGAAAGTGAAACATCTTATTGATTAAATTAAAAGGGTAATTCTCTGACAAAAAAAAATTGAAACTTCAATTTTCTTGTTTAATTCATTTAGCTAAGTTTGATCAGAATAATGTCTAAAAATACGGCATTTTATTCAAATCTTTACTTATAAGATCATTATTTTTAATGATTTCGACTGATATTATCGGCATCGCCGAAATAATGCCTTCTTGTTATTGAAATATTAATAAGAATCAGATGCATGAAATATGTCATAAATTGTTTGTGGAATTTATCGTTGCCTGATATTATGATAATTATATCATAATATCATATAATGAAGAAATTATCTCTCCTTACATTATGATATTCATATCACATATATTTTATAACAGAAAGATCGCTTTAGCTGGAAAAAAGAAATAATTCGAAAAATAAAAATGAGAGTTTAAATTATTTAAATTGATGGAACTTTCGAAATTTAATAGAAAAACTTCTGTGATGCTCGAGATTGATAATAATCTCAATTATTTTCCAACTTTATACAAATCGCAAAAGCTCATTCCGAACATTAACAACCACATGTAGCGTCGTAATCATATCGCATCGCAGAACTTACTGATTATTTGCTATTTCTTAAGTTGCCTCTCAGCTCTATCTCTTGTAACTTATTATCATTTTGTTAATAATTGCAGATGTCGATACTTGTTATTTAATGCAAATACATATATTATTATTTGTTTAAATTTCATTGGTACTAAATTTCATGTTTTTGAAGCTAATACTTTCGTCCATAATATTCGCCATCAGTTTATATGCCAATATCCGTTGTCGATTATACGCGAAAAAAACAATCAAATAATAATATACACATTTGCATTAAAAAATAAACAAAGTATTGACATCTCGAATTATCAATAAAGCGATAATTAAATTGATAAAGATGGGTGTTGCATTTTCGTACTATTTTGGTATTTATTCGACCAGAAATTGTTAGATAATTTCGGCAATAATATTTTATACATATTGGTGTGGTACCAGAAATTTCGATGGAAATAACTTTTATTAATATTCGATAGTTTAAATGATACTCATAAAAAAAACAAATGATAATAATATTATTTTATTGAAGTTATTAATTCGTTATCAATTTGATTCTATGAATTTAGTATTACATAAATTTGGTCCTACGTTTGATATAAATATTAAATAAATTTGTTGCAAAAACAAATTTCAGCAACTTTGCAAAATTTGTAAAGGCATTTTCCAGATTGAATTCCCAGATCGTTTTTTGATCTATGTTGTAGTTCTGAAATACTTCTATATAACCAAAGCTTATCAAAGAGAAATAATTTATAATTGCAATCAAAAAGATGTTATTAGTTGCGTATGTATATACAAATATTAAAAGGTCAAGTAGCATGCTATAGTCACAAATAGGTCAGCAAATCAAAGAAGATGACCATGTTTACCACCTAAACATTCTGAGTGATAGATGAGCAAAGTAAAATCAACCAATCATGAGTTGAAAAGTTGAAGATCAAATAAAGGAGAGGAATTTCGAAGGATTTAAAAGGGAAGGACTTCGAAGCTGAGAGCAGTTTCATTTTCAGTTTGGTAGTAAGTACACTACAACACAGTACAAAACGGTTCAGTTAGTACCAGGTGGATTTAATTTGACAGTTTCGAGGACATATCCATCATTGTATTGTCTCAACTTATCATCTAACTGTCCAATTTTCCTGCTCTTTCTTCGATTGATATACTTTACCTAATATCCACGCAGGTAATTTGCTCTCAATAATGGTTTTGTATATTAGAATACTGCAGATTCTTATCAAGTGGCGTTCAGTTGTCGCAAAATTCCGTTGTTTCAGATATTTTATTTCCATTCTCGACAGTTTCTTTTGATTGATTGAATATAATTTTCGTTTGACTGATTGAATATAATTCATTTTAAAAATTTTTGGTAATAAAAAATTGACCATATTTCTTTTTTAAAACATCTCTTACGAATTCGTAGTTCTCATGAGCAATATGATAATCTTTTACATTAGTAGAGCATCTTCTTTGAGACTTTACATCAAGTAATTCAATTTTTGGATATCTGGGGTATTATGGGTGAATTGCAGCTTCAAGATGCTCCAAAATTGTCGCCACGATTTCGGGTCGCCACTAAATGTTGCTAATAACAATTGTGGCAAATTAACTGTAACGTGGACTCTCTATGAAGGTAATTCTTTTTTTCTTGTTGACTTAATTATTTTAAAGTTATTTCATAGCCATCATCATAGAGATTTAAAGTTAAAATAGACTGCTTAGCTTCGTTTGTTAAATTTAGAATATAATTTACCACAAATTTATTAAAATAAATTTACTATTCAAATGATAAATTATGTTAGCAGTATTATAGATTTATTTAACTAAATTTTAAAATAATTAAGTCAACTAGACATTCTAATAAAAATTTAACCAAATTTGTGTTTCATACATTTTCTCATGCGTTATCCTTTATTGTTGTCTAATCCTATTCATATCTCTTTTTTTAAACAAAGGGAAAAAATTCCTACACTATTCCGATAAGGGAAAATTCCCACGTTAATGTTTCAATTTTCCTTTGTTACAATTTATATGCTGTGATTGAATTTGTATAGTTTAACATTTGTTCAAATTTTTAATGTTAACCACGCCTAGTAAATATGTTTTTTGTGCTAACCAAATTCTATATATGCCCGTAATTAAAATACAAAAGGACATTCTAATAAAAAATTTCGCTCCCTTCAATCGAGTGGACAACATACACGCGACTCTATCTTATTCTTGCTGAACTTACAAAATAAAAATCTCCGACTACCCTTTCTCTCCACAACAATACTTGTCTTTTTCTTTTTCCTTTACGGCGTTACTCTCCATTGAATGAATTCTAACCAATTTTGATTTGTTGATTCGAGTGGTTTCAAATGAAATAAAAACCGATGTGTTTCTTTTTTCCTTTGATAATTCTTTTAACCTTTTTCTGCTCTTCTCTTGATAGACTTCGATTTAGATCGAGTCCTTTTATTTCATCGAGAAGTCTTAGTAGCTTTTCGTCGGTTGCTTTTATGATTTGGCGGACATGTTCCTGGCTCGTGCACTAGTAAATTTGTTGCGAAAAAGGTTTTTCGCCTTTTATTGAGAGATGAGAAACTTTGGTGTTTGGTTAGATAACTCGATAGCGAAGGAAACACTTTGAGAGTGTTATTGGTATTACTGTAATGCGAAGCAAGTTGCGATAATGTTTATTAACTAAAGCGCAATACACTTACTTACAATAGCATTATAATAATGATAATAAAGATAATATCGACGGATAGTGATGTTGCTGTTTGTAGGAAAAAGAAAAGAAAATAAGAAACCTAAATCTACAATAAATGGACTCTTTTTATAGTGAAAATATTTATGATTTTTATAGCATTTATGATTTCAAAGATAAAAAATGATGTCACTAGTTGACGAATGTTTACAACTTTCGTCAGATAATGTGACTTCGTCAGGAGACACATGAATCTATAATTGTTTCTATTATTTCATAAAAGAATATAGAAATAAAATTAGTGAAAAATGTAGTGTTTATTGCAGTGTATTTCCTCTCAGAGCAAATTAATTTTGTTAAGGATGATAAGGGAGATATCATATCAGGAAGTACATCTACGATCAGCAAACTTTAGGATATATGACAATTCAAAAAAAATATTAATTCATTAGACCCAAGCTGGCTGATTGTTTCTGTTAACTACAATAAAGACAATGATGATAGGAGTCCAACAACCAATGATGAACAGGCCTATCACTGTTTGAAATCGATCATGAAAAGTAAGCTGCGTGAAATAGTACTTAGTACTAAAACTACTGGCCTTGGTATTGAATTTGGTCACCGAATCATTGAAATAAGGCCATTGCAAAACAAGCAATGGCAAAATTATTGCCAGTACTGGCAAATGTTTATGCATTTATTGTAAAACTGACAAAATGATTAATGATCAAAAATGTTTGCAAAATTTGATGTAATTTATATGATTGCAAAATTGACAGGAGAATTTATCGCTTTTTTTAGAAATATGAATGAAAATAACTTCATATCACAAATTACCTTCTGTTTTTGAAATATTCATATAATTTAAAATATCTTAATTACCTCGATATGCTTATACTATAAGATAATTCCAATAACATAATTGTAACTTAGATTTAGGAAGTTGCTTTTCATAGCCTTTAATTAATGTTAAATTCAATTTTTGTTTATCAACTGTCATCGTTTACAAACATTTTTTATCAAAACGCTATTATATGCTGTTTATTTCCTCTTATGTATACTAAAAAATTCAGCCAAATGTAGGAAAAATGGACTCCTTTTGTTCACTGGTTTCATCCTTTTTTATTATGATATGATAATCATTGATTTATCCCCTAGATAATCTTATTTCTTTATCTCATGGTATCTCAAATGATTACTCTTTGCCTATATTCTATCCACGAAGGGTATATAGATAGTGTGTTATTAATCGAATGGGTTTTGTGATCATTGTTGAGCAATGTCCAGTGATAAACGGTCGGTCTACAGTTGAGCTCTTATAATCAGGCAGGAATGAAATCCTTTTTCTTCTGGACGAAGCAACTCAAAAAATCCTTACAATCATCGCAAATAGTGGAACAATTTCTTCCTATTGTCAGTATTACAACTTTTGATCCAATAAATTCAAATATAGTTGTTTATGGAACATCAATTCGCTCTCCTACATTAAAGCAGAAAAAAGTTTCTGTGTTTTTTTCATGGCAAATGTGATAAAGAATAAAATATTTTCACAATGATAAAAAAATAACATTTAAGCGATAAAAATGTAAAGTTCCAGTTCTGATTATTTTAAAAATTCTTCATTCAATTTTTATTGCTTGAGCATTTCAATCAAAGAGGCAAATTGAGAGTGGCAAAACAATGAAAATATAAATTTGTCATATAATATAATAATTATATAATTTCGAAATTAAAATTATCTTTATATGGCTATGGCAAAGATATCCTCTTCCGCCATCAGAGTTAAAAAAGTTTCACTATTTAAGTGGAATCTTCATGTTTGTTTTTATGTTTCTCCAAATTAGACTGTTGTTTAAATTTCTTACTGCAATCATTACATTCGAATAATCCATCTGTATGCATTTGTAGTTTGTGTCGATTCAAATACCTTCTATTTGTAAATCTTTGATCACATATCCTACATTCAAATAATTTTTCGCTAGTGTGTTTCCATTCGTGTTCCTCCAGTTCCTTAAACTGTTTAAAACTTGCATCGCATTTATCACATTTAAACGGTTTCTCTCCCGTATGTGTTCTTTTATGAATTTTAAGTTGATATGGATATTTGTATTGTTTGTCGCATGTTTCACATTTTAACATTTTTCGTCCTGGACCAATACTAGAATTGCCAACTATACTCATCTTTTCCTCGTCATCTTTGTTTTCTTCGATTTCGCCTTCTATATCGAAGCTGAGTTGTGTTGAACAATTTTGCTGCAAATTCTCGATTGTTCCTGTTTGATCGAACGGTTCGCTTCCATTTATTGCCTTAAGTAGTCGAATTAATAATGTAGATGATCTAAATGATTGTTTTTTTCCTAGAATTTTGGAACAATCGCAAACAAAAATTTTATATAAAGATATATAAAATTTTTGAACTTAAAAATCAGTTCTGCTATTTTATGCTGGTTTGAAACAAATGATCGGGAAATTCAATTGTAAGATTTTTTGTTTTTTACTTTACTTTGCTCCCATTCCGTTATCGTAAAACACTGACTGCTTCGAAAGTAACAGCGATAGCTAAAAAACGAATTAAAAATACTATTCTTTTCCTTCACAAGAAAAAATTTTGCTCTTAGCTAGAATAAAAGATTTATGAACAATTAATTAGCTAGAATAAAAGATTTATGAACCATAATGGAAGCAATGTCTTGTTAACTTACTATCAGTTGTGTGACATATGATGATAGCACAGTGACTGCAAAATAATACGATAATAGCATATTGATTAATGAATAGTTTCCACAAACGAATGATAGATAATATTTATAGTGACGGAATGTGTTGCGAAATTCTCTAAAACAAGTGGAAATTATTTAAAAAATAGCCAAACAACGCGACAAGTAACAACTGCTGTACTATCAAGAGAGAATTGTATCATTTTTATACACTCCGGTAAACCGTACGATTAATGATCAATCGAAATCATAGAACTCTAATCCTTTCACATACTAATTTTCATCAAAAATTGCATTGAAAAATCATAACTTTATGCAGATATTTTTAATATTTGTGATTATCCATACAGGTATCAATTCATCCTGAAAAATAATCTAGAACTTTGAATAGAATGAAATTATTTGGAGAGCTATTACAATAATTCAATATGTAAATTTATGAACCACTACTTTATTCAAAGCTTGAAATTATTTGTTGAAAAATTCATGTTTAAAAAAAATGTGTGGATGCAATCTGAAATATATATATATGTATAACTTGGCTCAAAATTTATGATCAAATGATTTTGAAATTTAATTTAACTATATGAAGTATATAATTGGGAAAAAATCCATTTTAACAAAAATTCATTGCCAGAAAAAATATTGTTTTATTCATTTTCAAGAGATCACGAAAATAGCTTTTTTAAAACAATTGCTGAAAAAATCAGCAACAACCAAATTTTCAAGGCGTTCAATAACCCGCTCTCATCGATTGTAAAAGTTTGGATTATATTATTAATTTTCGAGAAGTTGGCATGGAAACTTACTAGAAAAAAGAATTTCATTTGAAAAAAAATGCTAAAATGCTTTACTTTCATTAAAAATTCGGCATGGAATATTGCTTTTTGAAATTGTTATTGCCTTCATATTACTACAGTGATAGTGTCAAGTTTTCTATATTGATCTTTTATCATTTCACTTTCATTCTATCATTTTCAAAAGACCTTTCAGATAAATTTTTCTAGTTTTCAACATGTTTCTTTAAAATGATCAAATTTGAAATTTCATATTTTGTGAGCAGTGATATAAGCTTTATACAATGTTTCGTAATGATTACATGACCTTTGATAAATTCAGGCATAATAAAAATTTCAAAATCGCAAACTAAATGTTTTTTGTGAACTGAATAATATTTTTCACTTAATCTTAGCTAATTTTGTAATTGTTGAAATCTGCAAGAAAATGTTGATAAATATGATAAACTATGATAATAGAGTAATAAGGAAAAGAATGTTATTACAAAGACCTAAAAACCAAAAGATTAAATGTGAAATTATATCTCTGATTATTATTCAATGTATTTCATTCAGTTTCATTAATTACTTTATACATTGAATCAAAAAACAAACGGCAAAGCAAAAATGGTAACACAATACAAATACAATGTAAGTCAATGTAAGCATACACAATACAAATACAATGTAAGTCAATGTAACATACACAATACAAATACAATGTAAGTCAATGTGACATACACAATACAAATACAATGTAAGTCAACGTAACATAACTTTATAGTTTTGAGATTGAAAGTATTTTGTTTATCAATGTAGTTGTAGCAGAGATATTTTCTTCTATCGATATAGTCAAGGAGGAGTTCACTGTTTTGGTAGAACTTTTGAATTTCCCATCAAGTTTATTATATTTGAATGACTGTTTGTCCTTGCTTAGCCGTTTGTGCCGTTGGAGAATGTCCAACCGTTTAAATCCTCTACCACATTTCTCACATTTGAATGGTCGTTCTTCGCTATGCGTCAGTTTGTGCCGTTGCAAACTCGTTGACCATTTGAATCCTCTACCACATTTCTCACATTTGAATGGTTGTTCTTTGCTATGCGTCAGTTTATGTTGTTGCAGATTGTCCAACCGTTTGAATCCTCTGCCGCATTTCTCACATTCGAATGGTCGTTCTTCGCTATGCGTCAGTTTGTGCTGCTGTAGATTGTCCGACTTTTTGAATTCTCTACCACATTTCTCACATTTGAATGGTCGATCTTCACTATGCATCAGTTTGTGCTGTTGGAGATTGTCCGACCGTTTGAATCCTTTACCGCATTCCTCACATTTGAATGGTCGTTCATCTCTATGTATCTGTATGTGTCTCTGTAATCCGGAAGTTTGTTTGAATGCTTCATCGCATTGATTGCATTTGAATGGTTTCTCGCCTGTATGTATTCTCATATGAACTTTCAGGGTGCTGGGATAACTAAATAGTTTGTCACATTCGTCACATTTATATCGTTTCTCTTTTGCTGTGGTGTTAAAGCTTTTAACTGTAGTTATTATTTCTGCGTTATTTTGCTTGCTATGTTGAAGTGTTCCATCTAAATTCAATTCCGTTGCGGAATTTTCCCGCTTCAAATGATCGATTGTTTCTTTCTCCACCGACAGATTGTTTTCATTTGGTGCCTGAAATAATCGGAATTGATTCATTTTATAATCTAAACAACTTGAATGACTATATTTAAAAGAATTTTTAGAAGTTTCTAAGTGTCAAAGTGAAAAACTCTGTTACATTGCTTATTAGATAGAAATTCAATCTCTAACCAAAAAAAAGAAAAAAAATTATGAACATGCTGAGAGCAACATTTTATTAACTTACTATCACTTGTAGTATATATGATGATAATAAAATGATTGCAAAATAAGACGATAATGGCATATTAATTCGCAAAAAACTTTCACAATAAATAACAAGCCTGAAACGATGCAATCTGATATGGAATTGCGGGCAAATATTCTCGAGAAATATTCTTCAAAATAATATGAATTATGAAAAAATAAGGCATTGATGGAAAAAGCTACTTTTATGCATTCTGGTAAATCGTAGGATCAATGATCAATCAAAATCATAGAACCCTAATCCTTTTACATACTAAATTTAATTTCTATTCAATTTAAAAGTTTTGTTAGTTGCGTTGAAAAATCATGCCTTTATGCAAATATTGTCAATAATTGTAACTGCTCATGCAGAATCAATTTATTCTGAACAATAACTCAGAATTATCGTTTTACTTTGAATTGAATAGAATTATTCGGAGAGTTATTACAATAATCCATATGTAAAACGAAATTCTTCGGAGAGTTATTACAATAATCCAATATGTAAAACGAAATTCTTCGGAGAGTTATTACAATAATCCAATACGTAAATTTGTTGTAAAAAAAATAATAAAACACTATTTTCAAGTTCGAGATTATTTGTTAAAAAATTGATATCTGTGCAGGAAGCAATCTGAATGATTTGGCTCAAAATTTTCAGTGAAATGATTTTTAAATTAAATTTAGCTATACATGGTCAATAATTGGAAGAACAGCAAGTTTTTACAAGAATTCATTGGTAGGAAATATCAATCTTATTCATTTCACAAATATAATGCAAATAGTTTCCTTAGCAAGCAACAAATTTTCGAGACATAGAATGTACCTAAGCGTTATCTTGGGGGTACTTAAACGTTACCTTTGGTTTAAACGCATACCTAAGAATAATAATAAACTGTTCAATTAATTCTATAAAGGATCGACTGCTTGATATATTATCAATTAAAAATATTTATATTATATAATTGATTTTTGAAAAATAAGATGAAATTGAAATGGAAAAAGAGTTTTACTGGAAAAGATTCTTTTAAACAAATATTCAAATATTTTATTTTTATTTGAAATTTGGCATAGAGAAATAACTATTCACAGCTTTGATTAGGTTTTTTTTTTTTTTAAATTGTTATTGTCCTCGTATTATAGAGATAGTAATAATAACTTAATGCAAATACATACAATAAAGAAAATTTAAATTTTTAATTAGAACCTTTTATTTATAAATTTTAAATCTTAATGGGATTTAAAGAATTCAGAATACAATTTATTTAATAAAAATTTTAATTTTCTAAATTTAATTTATTAATTAGCATAAGAATATACAAAAGTTGCACAGCCAATTAATTATTTGCAATTTAAATTCAGTTTAAAAAAAATCATTACTTTCATGCCAATTACTTCAGTTATGTTGCAATGTTACAGTTTTTATCAAGTTTGAAGTCTTAAATTATTGTTCGACCAATACAAATGTGTATTTTATCATTGAAATAAATTATCAGATAGATATGATTACAATTTCAACGAATTTTTTTTTTATCAGTTCTTCAATCATTTCTTATTTCAACCATGAACAAAATTATTCAGTTCAGAAACAATTTAATTGATCTTAATTATTTAAGCATCAATTTTGCATATTTGATATTTTTATAAATATATCAAAATGATTTTCGAAATATATCTCTCAATATCATATCAGTTATAAGGGATCTAAATTAATACATTTATGAAATATTAAATCAGCAAAAAGAAAAAAGAAATATTCTACAAATGAAATATTCTGATTCCACATTTTTCTATATATGATTCTGTTTATGTTGCAATTTTTGAAAGTATCTATGATTTATGATCATTTGTTATAACATTTACAAATATGCTGTAATTATCGCACATTGCAGAGATAGATGAATTGGATATTGCATCTGCAGAAAGTAAAAGATAAGGCTACGAGAAAGATAGTGAAATTTATGTGAAATTGATTGCATATACAGCATCTGAGGAGAGGAAGAAGGATGCACAAACTATTTTGCTCGATCTTTCAATGCTATAACGCAGAGCTTATCATTTCTTCTGTTCGCTTACATTTGATGACATGACGGAATTTCTTCTGTTCGCTTACATTTGATGTTGATGACGTGACAGCTTAACATTCGATGACGTGACGACGTTTCTTCTATTCGTTTACATTTGATAACGTGACGGCATTTCTTCTGTTCATTTATATTTGATGACGTGATGACGTTTCTCCCATTCGTTTAGATTTATTGATGTGACGCTTCTCTATTCTACATATATTACTTACCTTTGCGCTGTACGGAATTATGGGTAACTATAAATCACGTCCACCATCATCTTGCGCAGGTAATGTATTCTTTATTTGTTTGGCTTTTAATGGGATTACAATTTAAGGAGAAAATTAAAGTTTTTCTTTATAGAACGGACATCTGTGCAAACTTAATGGCAGCGAGAAATTAATTTTATTTATGTTTTTTTTTTTTTTTCAGATGAATTGAAGAAAAGGATCAGTGAAGGTTATGCGGTGGTACGATCAAGATTAAATGATGATATTAAGCCACGTTTTGAGGCATGGAATATGTTGCAGAATACATGCTTGTAATTTTTGATAACTGCAATTAGAAAGTTTTCTTATTTTTTCAATTAAATGAAGGAAAAAATCGAATAAAGTTTGCACTGTTGATTCAAAAAATTTACTAAAATATCTTTTCAAAAAAATTCACTCCTCTAAAAGATATTCAAAATAGAGTATATCAGTTACAGCGACTAATTGTGTTTATTGTAGTAAAATAAATAATTAATTTATTTTAGCCAAGGGATACCGAAAACATTGGAAGAGCAGTTGAAAGGTTTGAAAAATTTGGATGAGCGTACGGAAGATCATCAATTGTCACTGTTGCATCTTATTTGTGCTGGACACTCAGAACAGGTATTTTTTAATTTAATTAATTTAAATCATGAATTGGTTATGAATGTATTTTCTTATTTTTCTTTGTATGATATCTTTATAATTTAAATTTTAAAATTTTATTTCAGCAATCTGAAAAAATTGCTATTTTATTTGAAGCATGTGATGACGATACGAAAAAGGAATCGCTTTTGAAACACCTCTCGAAGAATGGCTTTTCTGCTCTTCATTTCGCTGTGTATAAGGTATGATATCATTTGATTCTGACTATTTTAGTAACTTATAAAAGTTGTTTTTTAATATGATCGAAAATTATGAGTTAAAAAAAGTTATTATTGTTTATGTATTATTTTCCCCTACTTCATAGGTACTCCGGCAAGTATTTTTGAATCTTCTTATCCTTCTGAATTTGAATCTCTTTCATCCCAATGATATTCATTGCTATCACTGTATTAGGATGAAATGGAAACAATGGAAAATTTGTTAGCAGCTGGAGCAGATGTTGATTTTGCGGGTCGTAATAAATTACCGCCGCTTCATTTAGCCATAATGTGCGGTAATGCTGAAATGGTGGAAAAGTTGATCGATCTAGGCGCTTCGTTACAAATTGCTGACTTTGTAAATTTCACACCACTTCATTGCGCTACTTATTTTGCTCATGAAAAGGTTTTGAATATTTTTGAATAATATATTTAGTTGCGATTGGAAAAATAATTTTTTGTTTTATAAAACTTTAAATCATAATTGACACTATTTTTTTTTCCTGATAAATTGGAATTAAACTAAGATTCTGCAGATAGTGCGTTGCTGATAAAACATGGAGCTGATCCAAATGCTTGTGGTGGAGTACGAGATCGTCCATTGCATCTGGCTAGCAATAAAGGACAAATCAGTATGTTTCCGCACTTCTGGAAGCAGATGCAGATCGTTTGCTTTTTAAATTTTTAACTTTAAAAAATTTAAAATTTAGGAAATTTTAAATTATCATAGGAATAACAGCATCAACTAATTTGATTTATTTTTACATAGGATTTAATGATTAATAAAACTTTCTATTACTTTAAGCTCTAGGCTATTAGTCATTTATTTGAACTACCTTACTAATCACAACTTTAAGCATATATCTTAGTTTTATAAATTATTGCTTGTAATTGTTATTTAAAAACTGCATTTGTAGCAACTCTAGCTGATGATGAAGGTAATACGTCGCTACATTTTGCTGCAAAAATAGGTCACATTGGAATTATCGATTTACTGCTTCTGAAAATTGGTGCAGGACATCAAGAAGTATGTATTTTTTTTTAATGAATCTAATCTTTAGTCACCGAGTTGTCATATCATATTTCAAATCTATCTTATTCATTTTTTGTTTATACTACAATCATATATGCATGTGGCCTTTTTGTCTCATGATTTGGCTCAAGCATTGAAATTTGTATATGACAATAATTGAGCAATTTTAAAATACAACGAAATGTTTAAATTGACCAATAGAATAGTACTACTTGTTAAAATGAAACGCAAACCGAATCTTGAACAGTTTTACCAATGAACTTTGAACTTTGAAACACCAACGATTATGAAGTGCAAGTGTTCACATTGTTAGATATATTTCATTAGCATATGATTTCTTTTAAATATTAAAAAAAGCCCAATCGATCTAATTTTGATATTCTTATAAACAATTAAGAAATTTTTTAATTACCAATTACAAATTATTACCGATTATTATACATTTAGACTTGAATAAATTTCTAAATTTTCTTTCAGTTAGCATTGACAACTAATATTTATGGCGATACACCTCTTCATACAGCCTGTTATGCGGGACGCTTGGATGCCGTGAAACGTTTATTAACTTTTACTGGATCAAGTACCCTAAATATGGTAAACTTTTTAATTATAATTATCAGTAAAGTAAAAATTTATCCTTTTGTCTGTTATTTTTAATAGGAAAAAATTTGCAAGTGAATTTTATATTTGATATAGGAAAATGTTTTCTCCGAAACACCTTTGCATGCAGCATGTACAAATGGCAGGAATTTGGAATTGGTGGCTTTTTATATGACACAACCTGGTGTTGATGCAAATTATCAAGGACAAAGATGGCCATACAGGTGTGAGCTTTTCTTAAAATTGTCTTTATACATCAGAAGTTTTTTTCTTTGAAGAAAAAGATAAAAATTTTCCTCCTTTCACAAAAGAAATTTTTCTTTGCAATAAAAAGTTTTTCTTTGAGAATTCTAAATTACTCTCAAGAATTTGATAAATTTTAATTAACGATTTCATGCTTAAAAATCAGTGAAAGCACATTTTATGATCTAGTCTATTTATAAATTTGTTTATCGCATTTCCAAATGATATTTCAAAATTTCAGCTTTGCATAGCGCATGTTATCATGGGCATTTACGATTTGTACAATTTCTCTTGGATAACGGTGCTGATCAATCATTAAATGCTCGAGCTGTTGATTATTCGCTTTTATCAAATGAGACATTAAGCGGCAAGTTTGAATTTTTCGAGAATTAATTTATGCTGTTTTAATTTCTTATTTATCTTAATTTCCATTTAGCTCTATTCTCTAACCAGATAATATGAAATTATCTGGTTTAGTATATAATGGTACTGCACCAATTGAAAAAACTTAGTTATTGTAGCTATCGTTACTTGTTTACTTTTTGAAATTAGAAGGTATTATTGGAATTTAATTTAATTTGTATAATTTATTTCTTACCTAAAATTATGGTATACGAAATTAATATATTAAATTGTTATAACTAATGAAGCATAATTTTTTTTTTTTAGAGATTCTTAAACTCTTTATGGTGGAAAGTTAGTAGCAATGATGTGTTGATAATAGCAGTATCATTCAGGTAGCTCACCTGCATCATCAACTATAGCTCAAACGATGCTTGCGTTATCCAAAGAATCTGGGAATTCATTTCCTGCTAGCTCTTCTGTCTCGTCTGTCGGTGTTAATGATGATCAACAGCAAACACCTATTATTTGGGCATATGAAAAGGGTCATGATCAAATTGTTGCCTTACTCAAACATTATGCAAATAAACGTCCAGACTCTGATGTTTGTTCAGAATATAGGTATTTGCGATTTTTGAGCATAAGACTTAGTTTCTATTCAAAATTCCGCATAAAATGCTACCATAAGAAACTATGACATGTTCTGGAAAAAATCCATTTCCATATTTACTTGAAAGTTTCAAAGTAATTTTAAAATAATATGTTGCTCAGTTAGTTACCAATCGTCTCGGTTATTTACGATCAATGATTAAAGAAAAAGCTGAAATATTGCAATTGCGAGCTTGACTATGAAATCAGTTTATGAAATCTATCACTTTTAGTAAAATATTGAAATTTGCTCAAAATAAATTTAAAGAATTTTTTTTTAAAATTATTTTGAAACTTTCAAATTAGATTTTTTCAACCAATTTATGACCAAAATTAAACTTAAGCTCTGGCGAAAGCAGTTATACACCACTTCCCAGTCCTCTTGGTCGTTTACGGTCAATGACCAAAGAAAAAGCTGAGATATTGCAATTACGAGCCTCACTATGCAGTCAATTTCATCTTTCATTAACAGATGTTGATTTTCAGGTATCTTTAGTCATAGCTTTTGTTTACAGGAAAGGAGCATTGATAAGTAATGTTTTGTTTATTGAGAAATTTATTTCAGGAAGCAATTGGTAGTGGTTCATTCGGAAAAGTTTATAAGGGTACGTATCGCGGCAAAACTGTTGCTATTAAAAGGCAAGTTATGAAATATTTTTATCCTTGACGAGATGACAAAATTTTTTTGGATTTGAAAATTTAAAAAAAAAAATCATATTGCAGATATCGCGCAGTAGCGTACGGTTCAAAGAGTGAAGTTGATATGTTTTGTCGTGAAGTATCAATTCTGAATAAATTGCAACATCCGAATGTGATTAATTTTGTTGGTGCATGCTTGGATGATCCAAGTGTAGGTTTGATTTCAGATTTTTAGAAAGTTGAAATTTTTTTGCTTTAGCAATTAAAACTAAGTATTTATCTCATAAAGATTAGAAGTTGAAAAAAAATTTTTATTTGTACACTCTCTCTTCTGATGTATCTCAATTTTTTTAGTCTTATTTTCTATCCATCAATGAAACATTTTGTATTTTTCTGGACTAAAATCTATTTATTTCTTAGTTTTTTTATTTTTCAATATTTGAATTTTTCAGCAGTTTGCAATCATTACAGAATTTCTTGTTAATGGATCACTATTTTCTTTATTACATGAACAGAAACGGTGAATTTTTTTAGTTATATTTAAGTTAGGCGCATATTAGTTATAAGCTTGTTTGGATTTCTAAAATACTAAAAATTTTAAATAAAAATCGATTAAGATTTTAATTCAATTTTGAAGTCAAAAAATTGCCTGCAAATCTGAGTTGACTTTGGGTCGTATGTTTCGTCAATCTGAGTTGACTTGCCTGACAGTTTCGTAATCGAAAATGCTAATCTTATTTTAAAATTATCTTCCATCTACATTAAGATAGCTGCTTGTTGTTGATTGTAGAAACGGATACATGAAAAATTCTTTGAAGGGTACTAGAAATGGCATTGCGTCTAAACATAGGAATTGACGTTGCACGTGGGATGCGATACCTGCATGAACTTGCTCAACGACCGGTGATCCATCGAGATCTTAATTCTCATAATATCCTTCTTCATGAAGATGGACATGCCGTAGTAGCAGATTTTGGTGAATCGCGCTTTATGGCACAGCATGACGATGAAAATATGACGAAACAACCAGGTGTATGTTTTTTTTTTTTTAAAATTAACAAAACTTGGCTTGATCAGGTTTGTGGAATTGAAATTGAAATAATGAAGTTAAAAAAGCAAAAGAAAAAATTATTGTAATTAATGAATTTTTCACATAATTTTCAGATATAAATGAGGGTGGATTTCTTCATAATTTTTTTGTTTTTTTTCGAATATATTTTATTATCTTTGGTGTTTATGACGATGAATTTGATCCAATTTCCCCAGAAGTATCCTGTTTTAGAATCTTCGCTGGATGGCACCTGAAATTTTCACTCAGTGCGGCCGATACGATCGAAAAGCAGATGTATTCAGTTATGCTCTATGTATTTGGGAACTTCATGCTGCGGAATTACCGTTCGCTCATTTAAAACCTGCTGCTGCTGCGGCTGAAATGGCTTATAAACGAGGTTTTGAATAAATAATTTTGAATAATTTCATTTGCTGTAGAATTCATAGTAATATATTGAAATATAAATTTTTAGCTTTTATCTCGAAAGCTTTTCAATGATTTTACTCATTTTTTTAAACTGTTACATCAAAATTATGTATTTGAAAGTGCTAATATTTGCAGCAAAATCCACGAATTCTATCAGTTAGTTTCAGCAATTTTGTAGCCCTTATCGTAAATAAAATATTCATTGTCGCCGCTAAAAAAAATTGAACTCAGAAACATTAGTTATTGAAAATATTTAATTTAGCATAATTACTATAAGTTTACAGAAGAATATTATTGTTATAAATGATTATCTAAGATCGGTATTTGACCATTTTTACAATAAATTTTAGGTCGTCCACCCTTACCTCCACATCCAACTGTCCAATTTCCAGCGCATATTCTATATATGATAACATCAGCCTGGCATCATGATCCAAAATCTAGACCTGCTTTTGCGGATATTTTACCGAACATCGAAAAGTTCGCATCATCAGTTAAATTAGCTAATGGAGGACCTTCCAGCAACGGTACAGCAGATTGTGGATTGTTGTCTGTTTCAAAACTCAAAAATCACTGGGAAAGCAAGGGAACACCGCGAGGTGAATTTCGAATTCAGAAATGAGATTTAAAAAGTTTCTAATAATTTAATGGTTATTACAAGATTTAGAGTTCATTTTACTAACGCTGCTATTTAATAGATTCATAGTTGATATCTGAAACAAAGTTAAAATTAGCTTTAAGTCATAATTGTTTAAACTTCTGATCTTGAATTGCATCATTCTTTACTTCAAGAATATCAGCTTGTGTTTTCTAAAAGTTTTAAAATGATATAGCTTGTAAGAGTATCATAACTTTAACAAGCATGTTAGATTGTCATTATTTATCTGACTGATTTACTAGTATGGTTCGTCCATTTAATACCAATGCTTTTTCTGTAGATCGATTTTATCATCTGCCCATTCAATTATGTACCCTTAATTTGATTTTTTTTATTATATTGTAATTGATTATTAACTGATATAAATTCAATCTTAATTTTAAAAACCTAATTATTATCTAAATTTGAAGTCACCGTTACATAATATTCGAATTTATTGAATTCTGAGTTTTTTGTCATTTAGAAATTGTCAAGTAGAAATATTAATCATTATATCTCTTAATGTTTTTTCGAAAATTACTGATACTTATAATAGTAAATATTACCGGTAAGTGATATGCATAATGAAAGATTGAAGTTACTTATTCCTCTTTAGAAGAATAGTATAGTAAAAAGTAGAAACTTTGCTTCCTTTATAATTTTTTTTCCTGTGTGATTGAAGCTATCATAGCTATTCATGATAAAGCATTTATCAAACGTTTTTCAGCTTAAAATTTGCAAGTCAAAAAATTCAAATTATACAGTTGTTGATTTCAAGTCAAATCTAAATCGAATAAATCATTTTTACTTTTATTCTACTCAGTTATATTTTCCTATATAGCTATTAAGAAATTATTGATAATCAAAATAGAAATTCTTATCTTCTTTTTAATTGTTATCACCGTTACTATCATAAGTAATAACGGTAGCATTGATGAAAGAGAAATCTAGATTAAAATCTATACTATAATAGCATTGCTTGCTTGAAAATCTAATTATATAATTTTGATAAGGATTCTTTTGTCTCCTTGAGAATATAAATAAAATATTTCCAGTTGTTTGTTTCTTGAAAACAAACTATTCCATTTTTTTTCGATTGATTGATCGGTTTGTTGCAAATTTTCCAAATGTATAAATGTGTTTTTACTTATGATTGTAACGGTGATAAAATTAAAAAGTGTAATGAAATTTTCGAGTTATTAATTTAATTTTTTGCTTTACCAAAAAATCATTTTCTCAGCGATCTTGGCAATAGATGGATTTTTGAAATTTCATTTTTTCAAAAGTTATCGTTATCAAAAATCATGTAATTTATTTTTTTTTTTTTGCTCAAGTCAATTATTAGTATTAATAATTTCATTGGCATCATCGGCATTTCTGATTTGAACTCTTTTTTTCAAAATATTTTCATTTTCTCGTCTTAAGGTATTTTCTCCTATTTTTTTTTTAATATCCATATTAATTGTCAGTTTTCCTCCTTACCTTATTAATATTCATATTAAGTGTTAGCTCTATCTGTTGACGATAATCATTATAATTTATACTCAGTTTATGAGCCATTACAATATTTATTTAAAATTTGTACTTGTCAAAGCTAACGTTTGTTTATAAGAAATAATGATTTTACTTTAACGACTTTTTTACTATTACTACCCTTAGAAATGAAAAAAAAAGTAAGTTTACGCAATATGTAACCTAGCAGCTCCTTCTACATTACCATAGATACGGACGGAGTAGTTGACTAATTAACTAATTTTTTTTTTCTTTCTTATTTAGTTTGTACTAACAATAAATTTAATATTTCAGATTCAACTCAGCTTCCTATTGCTACTACATTTTCTACTGCAACAAACGGAATTACTTCATCTTCTTCCACTTCATCGATTTTATCATCAACATCATCACCAACGAAACCTATCGATGAACTTCGTCAACGACTTGATCATAATGGATATGTTTTACAACCAATGATCACTATTGATAATACTTCCACACAGTGATAAAGCTTTTTTTTTTAAAAAAAAAGTCGTGTATGGAAGGAAGTATGTATAAATATTTTGAAATTTTTGATCGATTTTTTCCTTTTTTTCATTCCATCATATAGTAGAATATATGTAATATCCTGTTACTTATTGCAATAATCCTAAAATTTATGAAAGTTAATTATATATGATAAAAATGAATGATATCCTTCAGTTGTTGAAATTGAACAGTAAAATGATAATGCTTTTGATTAATAATGCTATAGACAAAACTGTGATCATCAATTGTCTATTAGAATGCATTTTTATCTACTCATATTTATCGAAACAATTTGAGGGATTCAAGAAAAACAAACAAAACAAAACAGAACTTCTGAATTTTTACAGCTTACAACTTTTTGCAAATGATAATGAATTTTAAAAATTCATTATCATTTGCATATCTATTACGCATATTATCAATACATCTAAGAAATATCTTCGAATTATATTTTGATTGTTTGTAGGAAATTTAAATTTTTCACAAACAAATGGTTTTCTAATTCACATATAAAATTCATGAATATTCATGTAGAAATATGCTAGCCATACTTTCATCGATGGATATACTATGTTAAATAATTGAACAACAGTTAATTACGAATTAACGATAAATTATGTATGATCAGTTTGAAGCTATTACTTGAAGGAATCATATCAAATTTGAAAAGTAGTTTAAAAAGAAATAAGAAAACCATATGCGATTTACATTTCCAATTCACTTATCTATGGTAATCAGTTGATAAGATAATTGTGACCAATATTGCGACAGTCACATATTTCATTTCAATTATATAATTAAATTATTTTCCACGAAGATTAGAAGTACTGCTGTTCGAGGTGAGATGAATAAAAAATATGATTTAGTTTGAAATGATATCGCTGATACCTACCTATTTGTATTATGGTTTAAAATTTTAGTTATTCAATACCGGAAGAAGAATATATAATCAAAAACAATTAGATAGAATAACAAATTATTTCCATTTCAAATTTCAATCCATCCTTTCTCGAATTGATAATTAGGAAGTTACTTTGGAATTTTTAAAATTATTAAATTATTGATATTGACCTGTCGTTTTATCGATCATATCACATTCCTTCCTAATAATCCTTTCTAATTTTCTCCCTTCTTTAATTTAAAATGTTATTTCAACAACTTCAAATTTTCACCTGTTTACATAAGGATATAATTAATTTATTAAATATTTTCATAGTTTTACTTCAAAGTTTGTTTGAATTAAAGCAATAATTTTTCAGGTTTGGATAATAGGAAGGAATTTCTTACTGTATTGTAATTGATAACACAGACATTTATATCATTCTAACAATATTCTTGAAAATATATATTCTTTACCAAAGTTTTCTCATAAAAAGTTCGAATATTAAAAAAAGTCTTGAACGAATATTTTTTCGAGAACTAAAAATTTCTAAACATTAAAATTTAAATTTGAAAGAAGTTTGTTCAATAACGAGAGAGAGAAAAAAATTAACGATGGGTGAAAGAGGCATATGCCGACGTTTTATCAGCGGTATCCTCACTATATCAACATTTGTATATTTGTAAGTACTTGCGATACTTATTTTATCATTTAATTTTGAATTTCTTCGTGTCGGGAAAACACATTTATTTGATGATGAAAGTATGAAAAGAAATTATAATTTTAATTAAATTGTTAAAAATTATAATAGAATTAAATTTCAGATTACTGGTCTTACTGTAATTGGATTAACTCTATGGTTACGATTAGATCCAAAATTTGAAGAAATGATGCGAACGAATATTCTTCAAATTAATAATAATAATGCAGAAATGGATGAAGTGAAAGAACAAATTCGATTTGGTGTAAGTTTGAAAAAATTAGATAGATAAATATGGTAGATTTTACTGGCCGTACATTTCTACAGTAAACAAAAAACTTTTCCGAAAAATTAAGATTATTATGAATGGAGTAATTTAAACTTATCTCCTTTTTTTTCAAATAATCATTTCTCCAATAAGTTTCTTATAATACGCTTTATTATAATATGCAATAATCAAAAAAATTAAATAGATGAATACGGTAAATAAAAATTACTGTATGTCTTTACAGTAAATAAAAGTTTTCCTAAAAAAATTCAGATTAATAAGAACGACATAACTTAAAATTATCTTAATTTTTTTTTCTAATAATCATTTCTCTGATAAGTTCTTTGTCATTCTATTATAATAAACAGTAAATTTTAAATGCACTTTAAATGAATCGTTTTTTTTTATCAAATAATAATCTTATTAAATATTGATCGCTTAGTTTTCGAGCAGATCATGATTGTTAAGCTGATAAATTTTAGAAAAATATTTGACAACTTATTTAAAAAGGAAATGTAATTGATAAATGAAATTTTTTATTTTCATTTAATATTATATTCTTAAAATTATTACAAATCAAATTATACAGTAATTTACAGTTGACGATATCATTTTGGGTACTTTGTGGTTGTGGACTTGCAGCTGCTTTAATTGGTTTATTTGGCATGTGTGGTGCGATATTCGCAAGTCGCATAAACTTATCCTAAATTTAATAACTTCAATAATGCTAATAGCAATTGAAATTGCAATTGCTATTTTCATTTTTTTCTACACACCAACAGTATGTTTAATATCAGTTAAATATTTGATAATTTAAATTGATTGATAAAAAAATTAGGGTTGACTGATAAAACAAAAAAATACTGGAATTAGTAAAAAAAAAAATTTTAAATGATTTAGCCTAAATCGTTTTCATTAAAATATTAATTTATTTGGTAGAATAAAATTTTTCCAAAAAAAAAATTACTTTGATTACGAAATCGGAAGTATTTGTAATTTTCAATAAATTAGTGACAATGTAGAAGGAAGTGTTATTTGAGTAATTTTCGGGACTGAATTAAATATTATAAAATTTACAGATTGAAAGAACAACAACTCGATATGTCAACTTAGCAGATCAATTAGATGGCTTTTTGGATGATATGAATAGTATTACATCAAGGGTTTGATATTTATTAAAAGTTAAAAACTAACAATAGCAAATTGCAAAATGATCGTAATTATTTATGGAATTCAAATTTGCCTAAAGAAAAATTTACAATTTGAAAGATCGTAATATTGACAATTTTCTCTAAAATATTATTTTTCAGTATAAATGCTGTAGCATAAGAAATGATAGCTCAGCAAGGTGCATTACAGTTGATCAGGTAAATTACGTTCAATCATTAAATCAATAAACTTTAATTTATGATTAAAAATAATTTTAATGATATGATTCCTATTTATTTAATAAAAAAACGAACAATGTAAACAAAAAACAGAAATATAAAACCGAACAAGCATTCAATAATTAAATAGAAAATTAAAGAATGAATTTATATCATTTAATTCTTATCAATTACGGAAATTTACAGTTAAATTATCATTTAGACGAAGAAAATTTGTTATTTTTATGAATAATTATTATTAATTTTAAATTTTTGTAAAACTTCTTGCTCAAAAAATTTTAGATTTCTTTCGTATTTTTTTTTTTTTTTTTCTAATTTGATACCGAAAATTACAACGCATTGTTATGATATAAGAATTTCTTAATTTCAATATCAGGCTATCAATCGTTGATAAATTATGATAACAAAGAGGAATTTAGCAACAATTCCTTTCAATAAATTGCTCTACAAAGTTACTTGCAAAACAACTTTGATAAGAAAAAAAAATAATTGTGAATTTCTTTAATTGGTCACTTTAGAAATGAGTCAATTATTCGGAAATTATTCAAACATGAAATTACTCAAATGATAAATAATTTTCATGATATGAATAAAGTGCTATTCAAAGATTACCTATTTGTAAATTTCAGCTCACCTGTACGAAAGCAGTATGGTATAATTTGGAAAATAACCTAATTTTAGCAGGCTATTTTATAGCAGGTATTGTCATACAACAAATTTTAACAACTCTTTTATGCATTACAATGATTGCTTCAAATTTTTGGTGATAATACTATTAAATTCCAATTATCACAAATTTGTTACATATGATAATGATAATGTTAATAAATGATAACTTTTAAAGCACTAATTTTTAGTATAACTTCAGAAAAACATTTTGAAGTATTTTATCAGAAATTTCTACTGAGGAAATACTTATTTATGTTACAATCAATATTGGTATATTTACTGATGATATAATCATTTTCATCTAATCAATATTTGATCCTAATACAGTTGTAAATTTCAATATATTTTTTTCACTTGTTTTGAAGCAATAATTTTTGAAATTTATATTTTCTGCTAATACAAAAATTCCATTCAATTTATATATTGAAAAAAATTGTGCCTGAAATTAAACTAAATGAAATTTTGCAAGCAAATACAAAGCTATTTATAAAAATCTTTATCGATTGATATAAATGATTCGGAAAATTGTTAAATAAATGAAAAAAAATTGTTCAAATATTATTTGTCGTAATCGTCAAGTTATTAAATTAATAATATGTGCTGCTTTTCTTTTCCTTTTTTTTTTTGAAAATAAACTGAAAAAAATGAAATTGAATTTTAAAGCTTTGCTGTGATATTTTAATATTATTATTGATGTGAAAAAAAAAAATATTGGGAAGATTGTAAATTAGAAATTCTTAATAAAATAGCAAATTAAATAAACATATAGCATTTTATTTACATGAAAAGATGAGGTGGCGCTTAACGTTTATAAATATTTATGCATATTTATTTTAGTAAAGTTCAATTTAAATGATTGAACTTAATTAAGGTAAGTGAAGTATGTGTAAAGATATATTTACCTGTATGCAATTTACATAAATTAAAACGCAATAACATTTCCATTTGCTTTGATCATAAATTAATTACACTTCATATGAATGAATATATGTATACATATTATGTATCGATAGATATACAGGTGAATTTTTATACCTCATAAGAAATGCATCTAGCAAAAATTCATTTAATCATATTAACGATTACAACTAATAATTACTCATCCAATAATGTGCAAAAAAAAAAAGTAAGCAATTTTCTTGATAATACCAAGAAAACAAAATTATTGCTTGAATGAATATTGAGTGGAATATTGCAATTATGCAAATTAATTAAGCAAAATTTCTTTTCAATAATTAAATGAAATATTAATAAGTTTATTTCATTCAAACAACAGCATACATACAAGTAATATAAAAATGAATTTATTTGATAAATTGATATAAAATTCAATCAATAATTTCAAATTTTATCAAATATTGTAACATGCAAAAGCAAACAAACAAACAAACAAACAAACAAAACATCTTGTCGCTCAATTTTTGCCGAAAAACATAAATGTATTTTGATCGAAATTACAAAATAATTTGAAAACTTGTTTGTTTTAAACAAATCCATGAAAATTATCTAATTTCATTGCTTAAAATTTGTATTTTATGAATTATGATATCATATCATTAAATATTAGTGATAATTCAATTTACTAGAAAATAAGATATCATGACATTATATCACATCTTAGAAATAAAAAAAAAAGCAGAATATCATGATATCTTCACATATTAATAATAATTCAATTAGTTAATAATTTATATGCTTAGATTGCTCAAATTTACAACTTTCATCGTTCTTGATCAATTCATTTAAATCATTCAATTTATAATTAAAAATTCTCGATCAATCCAATCAAATCATTCAATTCATGATTGCAAAAACAAAAATTCTGTACAATTAATTAGCGTCAATTTAAGCGTAAGATTTAGCCATCCGTCGTTGATGTTGCACTCGTTTAAAGTCATTTCTTTCACTATCATAATTACGTGAAAAATTTTCAACAATCATAGTTATCGGAAAAGCTAATACCAATACACCAGATATACTAGCACAACTAGCGATTAATTTACCAACTGAAAAAAAAAACAAACAAACAAAAAAATTTCGAAGAAAAAAACTTGAAGAACTTTTACGTGAACAAATTTTACGTGAAAACTTTTACGTGAAAGTTTTTTTTTTGCAATTTTATAAACATTTAAATTTCTATTTAAAAAAATTTTACTATGACAAAGTTATTTTTTTATATTTCGTATAAAAATTTTTTGATGAAAGAAAAAAAAATGTGAAAATTACATACATAATGTTTCCGGATAATAATCACCATAGCCAACAGTTGTCATTGTAACAATACACCTGAAATATTCGAAAAACTTGGAATTAACTTTGATGATTTTATTAATTAAGTAATTTAGTGAAAAAAAAAGAGAAAATCTTACCTAAATATTCATCATATTACGGTAAAAATGATATGGTAAAAATAAAATATGCAAATTTAGTCGAAAAATAATTGAGAAATATTTAATCAACAAAAAGTTAAATTATCAAATTTGTTAAATAATTAAATCTATTATATTTGATCGTATTTAAAAAAATTTATTCATTGCCTTAAAATACGATTTAATAAACACTTCCTGATTTATATTATAGACAGATTATACTGTAAACCTACCGTACATTTTGTTATTGTACTTACGAAGCAAATTTAAATAAAATATAGGTTAATTTAAAATAATTAATTTAGAAAATGCAATCATTGAAATTTACCACCATCCGGCATGTGGAATTGATTTAAATTTTGTATTTGGTTCATCACGTTCCGCAAAATACATTAAAGTTGAAAAAAAGATTACTGTTGTCAACAAAAATAGTGTAAGCATTGATAATTCCGGTAGACTGTAAAATTTTATCATTGAAAAATAATAAATGAAAAAATTTGATAAGTTTCAAAATATTTTAAATTCTCGAATTGTTATCATATGATGATTAAAATGAATTTATGAATTCGTAAAAATTTTGCATAATTTAAAACTAATAGAAAGTAACAAATTAAGCATTTCAATTTTATAATTTAATTTTTTTTTTTTTAAATTTCAGAATATACAATAATTCAATTGTGTATGATACTGATATAACAAATTTATCATTATCAAACTAGTTCATTTACCTAGTCTTAACAGTAATACCAAATGATTTTAGGCCACTAGAATATCGTGCAAGTTTAAATATTCGTGCTACTCGCATTACCCTTACAACACGCATAACTGTTGCTAGCCACGAAAATCGCCAAATGATTGCGTTCCAAAGCCTAAATAAATTTTATAATAATTATTTTATTTTAAAATTCTCTACAATAATTATTATTCCCAAAACAATTGATATGATATGGAGCAAAGTTTCTCTTAGCTATTGATCAATGAAAAATTTCGTTATTAATTTTATCACTTCTTCTCTCCAATTTTGTTTTATCATCTAATCTCTTTATTAAAATACATAATCAGTTCATTTACTAAATCAAATAAATGGAATAAATCTTAAAATTTGAAAATATTATGAAAGAAAATTAGTCATAAGAGGTGATAAAATATAATGTGATAAGTATACCAATTTCTAACTATTCGATAAAAAGTATTGATATAGAAAGTGAAGATAAGTAATTTAAGCGAAAGAGTTATTTTTTAAGTGGTACCAAAAAAAAAAGAAAACTTTTTAGAATTTGCACCATTACGAGCACGAATACATGCAAATGTAATCATCGGATTATTGATTAGTTAAGATAAGTTAATGTTTGATAACTATTTTGAGTTATTAAAGAAAAATTATGCAAATATTGTAACATTTCTAGTATTTAATATATATATATATAAAGAAAAATGATTGATAACTATTATGATATATTTAAAGAAAAATGATTGATAACTATTGCTGTAATCGATCATAAGATATGCTGATAATATATGAGATAGTAAAATAGACTCATCTTCAAAATTCAAATGTTATTTTAGATTTAAGCTGAAAATAGCAATAAATGGTCGATGAAGCTATATTCTTTAATTTTCTTAATATGATTAGAACTGATTAGAACGGTGCAAAAAAAACTTCAAAAATAAAAAAATTTATTGATAATGATTCGGAACTTGCTTTGAATTGAGCAAACAAGGTAAGAGAAATAGATGAAATTATTTTAATTTCAAGAAAATAAAATAAAAAAATCCGATAAAAATGTTTTAAATTTTGCATTTTAAAAATTAGTCGAGAATGTAAAATCTTGAGATTATCAATTTTTTTTTGATTTCAAAAATTTACAGATTTCTAATAATTAAGAAAATTACTGTAACAATTTTAAAATTACAATAAATCTATTTTATTCAAAACGATATGAAAAGAATAAAATAATTGTTTTTTTTCATATAATTTTAAAAATTATATGAAAAAGGTTAAAGATAAAAGGCATCTTAATGCGAAATCGTCAAAAAATTCAAAACATAATTAAACATAATTATTAATTAATAAATGATTTAAAAAAATGACAGGTAAATGACAGATAAACGATTTTAATTGCGAATATAATTTATATTTCTTTAATTCAATTTTGTTTTTCATATTTTTAGATATGACAGATTTTCAATTGACTATCATTTTTTCTATGCTAAATTATTTCATCGATAAATGTAGCTTTACAGATTTTTTAAATATATTTTATAGTAATTTAAGGAAAATTTTTAATTGCAGCAGGTAGGATTAAAAGTTATATTGCATATGGAGGAAACGTTGGCAAGCAATCTTCGAGAATTCATTCAAAAACAATATGATTAGTTTTTGTTTTTGTTTTTTTTTCATTAAAATAGATAAATGAAAAATAATGATTAATTCTTATCAGAAGTACTTCGAGAAAAAAATTTGGCTTTTACTTTTAATCAATATTACTATATTTAAGTGCCGCATTATATATGTTTTTTTAGTAATAAATAATAATGCGGATTTTTTTTTAAATTATTATTATACTATTATGGCCATTCAATATTCATGCAATTATTATAACAATTGAATTACTAAAATATTGCATATTTATTATCACAATTACAGATATTTGCTTTTATACTGTTATGATAAAATGAATATCAATTAATATGCTATATATGAATGGAAATTATTTCTCGATGATATCATTATATTTACGATTGTTGCAATTGCAAATACTATCACTGATTAATTGATATTATTATCGTAGGCTTTGAAAAATGAATATGCAAAATTTTAATGAATATGCAAAAACTCTATTGTTAATAGAATACAATTAAATTGTCATTGCATTATTATCAATTCATATATTGATTAATATTTTATAATATCGTATGTTAGTAAATATATTCCAGGAGGAATACATTAAACCAAAAAAAAAAAAATGATTAGTTTGAATAAAAAAATTTTTTTAATCCAAAAAATGATTAGTTTAAATAAACAAAAAAAAAATTAATTAATTTTTCAATTTCATTCAGCAAATTTTTAAATTCTTTTTAATTTAGTAAAATGGAAATGGACTAAATATGAAAAATAGTATTTCAAGATTTTCTTTATTTTTTTTATTTTTTTCTTCGCTTTTTTTGAAGGATTACATTCGTACCGTTCTCAGAAAATGGTACAGCAATCGGCAATGAGAATTGTTCTTCATGGAAATAACCAGATGGTCCTGATAATAAAAAATGATAGGTTTTATGATGAACTTAGCAATGCTTGAAAATTTTTTGTAATATTTTTAAGCATTTCTAGTTGATGAAAATTTTGAAATTTAACATTGAATATTAATTAAAAATTATTTGATAAGCCGAAAATTTTGTTACCGCAAGCTGAAAGTAAAATTTCCACATAAAACGGCAGAATTGTTAAGCTATCAATAATATTCAATGGTTCTAATATAAATTTCTTCTTTCGTGTGCAAACAATAAATCGAGCAAAATATTCGAACGTAAACCATATTATACAGGTCTGAAATTTAAAAAAAATTGAAATTTGAAATTAAAATTTTAGCAGAATTTTTGTTAAATATTGCAATCAATAACTATATCATTTTTATGTATTAATTAATGAATTAAGAAATAAAAATTTTACTTTAATGCATGAGAGATATTCTTGATTGATAAGGAGAAAGTGTTATCAAATACGAAATACAACTTCAAAAAAAATTTTATCAAAAATCTCTCAATTTTTCTCAAATTTTGTATATTATTTTTCTGAATAGATAGTAGCATTTTCAATGAAAGATTATTTTCCATTGAAAATTGAAGTCATTAGCATGATAAATGATATATTTTACTAAATTTTATTTTCAATTGAAACAATTATTCATTTTGTTAACACTAAAATTGGATGATAATTTAGAAACAAATTTATACGAATTTTTTTTAAAAATTTAATTTAAAAAATTGAAATTATCAATGTTACCAATTCAATCTTACCAATTCAATAAATTCCAACGTAGACTGAAGTCGAAAATCAAATTTTCCATTTGTACTATAAGTTGTATAATTAGTCGTTTGCCATTCTGGTGTTGAACCAAGTATCATGCCAGATACTGATATTATCACCATTAATATACTGATCAGTGCAAAAATCTGTAATAATAATAAAGCTATTACAATGCATGAAATATTGATAAAATTATCATTTATATTTCATTTTTAATTATTGAAATATGATTTGCCAAAATAAGATTACACGTGTAATATATATCATTATTTATCAGGAAGAGTTAGTTGAAAGCTTAATCGTTGTACGGAAGACAAATTTAACATTTTAAAAGATGTGTGAAAAATTTTATTTTTAATTAATAAATATTCGAGAAGTATAAAAACTGATTTAAATTAGGCAAAAATTTTTTGCAACATTATAATATTAATTATAATATTAAATCAAAATAATTTTAAAATTTAAAGTTAAAAATTAGAAATTAAAATAAAATTAAAAAAAAAGCAGAACAAATTAAGTTTTTCATTTTTCCACAATTTTTAACATAAATGTTTTTAAATAAAACTAGAAAATATGCTAAAACCTTAGCAGCAGTGCTTGTGCTCGGATCTTCCATTAAAAGCCACAATTTACGTCGTCGTTTGTCGCAACAAACACCATCAAATTGATCTTCAAAAAAAAAAAACAAAAATTTTTAATCTAAATTTCGAAAAGATAAATGGCTTTTTACGAATTTATATGATTATATTAACTAAGCTTATTTAATAAGATTCTCTGCTACTTCAGCAAATGATATTTCAAACTTTTCGAGATTTTTTCATTGTAGTTCATTTTCTCGAAATTTCTCTCAATCCAAAAGTATCTCATAATTTGAATATTTGTTGGAGTAATTTTAGAGCAAAAGTTAATTTTTTTTCCAGGAATATGAAAAAAAAAATAAATAAGGAAGGATATTTTTGGTCCTTCTAAAAAAAAACGAACCATACGAATTAGAATCTCGATCACTGATCAATCTTCATCACCGCTCTCACCGATCATCATCGACATACAGCATGGGGCAAAAAAATCTCTGAATAATAAAATGTGTAATTAATTACTTAATGAAAAAAAATCTATTATCAGCAAAGTCTTCAGTATTTGAAAAAATATTTTTCGCAACTGCAAATCATGCAGTAAATTTAGCCTATTCTTATGATCTTGATTAGACAGCTTAAAGATTATCACTGTTTTTTATTGCTGCCATTAAAAAATTTAAATATCTGTTTACATTCAAGTTTAAATTAAATTCGAATATGTATTCATATTCAAATTTATATTTAAAAAAAAATTTTTAGAGCACTTTATATTGCGGGAATTAAATTTATTTTCATTGATCCCTTATTAGTAATTTTATTTATGTTTCTTAAATATTTGCTACATATATATATTTCGTAAAAAATTTGGTAAAAAATTGATTTCCTATTAATGAAGTAAAATTCGAATCAAAAAAACTTTTTATCAGTTTTGATTTATCACGAATATATTTCTATTAGTATTAAGTAGAAATACACACTCACTAAAAAGATCATATTTTGATTATAATTGTTAAAACTTAGCGATTTTCTTATTGAAATAATTTTTATGGTTTTATTTATATTTTAGTTGAAAATAATGTTGAAGAAATTAAATAAAAGTGACATGGTTTTTAATTAAAATAATTCAAAATTATCAGTCCTGATAAATTAATTATCGCTAATGAATTATCGAGATTATTAATTGGTTAGATTTTTTATACTCACAATATTTCAATTTTTTAGAAATAAATTAGAAAAAATTTTCACTGATATAAATTTCTAAATTTTCTCACAATGATTATATTATTGAAATTGTTAGCTTTCATAAAATTTCGCTTAAAAAATATCATTGATAAAAATCTGAAATTAATTTTGAATAAAATGAAAATTCATCATTTATTATTATTTATAAGTTAGAGCATAATAAGTTAGCAAAAAAAAAATTTTTTTTAATAACTTTTTAATTCGCCAGAAATCTAATTCGTTAAAAAGCCTTTCCAAACAGATGTCACTTGTTCGATGAAAATGTCCGGTTGTTAGAAAATCATAAATTGGTTCAAATAATTTTCCAGAACGTTCAAAAAAATATTCCCTTGTATCGGTTAAATAACCATTACAATTTTCCACTCGTATTTCATGTGTTTCTCGACAAAATTCTGCTAATAATGATGTTGGACATCGATACTGTAATATTTCATTCGATCAGCAAATATCTAATATATTAACAAATTGTTCAAAAAAACCGAAAAAAAAAGTTGAATGATAAATAAATTTTGTCAACAATGTAAAATGACATGTATTATTTTGCATTTCATCTTTGCTAATATACCTGTATGGTTGAATAACGAATACGAAAATGCGAACCACCAATATTTAAAAGTAAGTGAAAATCGAAGATATTTGAAGTTTCAATCGATGGCATTTGCATATCTGTTTTAGAATCACTGAAATATTTTTCAAATTTTTTACTTAAATACTTAATCTTTAATTATTTGAGTAGATAATTTTTTCCAGTTTTTTTTAGTTTTTAATTTTGAAATATTTTGTATTGATTTTCGAAATAGCTGCAAATACTATTGTCAGTTATTTGAGTACTGTAAATTATATCATAAATTTTAATTATTTAAACAGACAAATAATCATCGATAACTGTGAAGTTATTTGACTATTCAAATTGTTCGAATTAAAGTTATTTAAGTATTTAAGTTTTCTCTTCTCATCACTGGTTTATTTAGAAAACAGATAGGAAAATGGCAGAAATTTAGAATATATTACATTTGATTCTTGATGATTTGATGAGTTATTTTTTGATATTTTATTACATTTAATTCATAATAATGCTGGCGGCTATTTCAAAATTTAAGTATAAAACGAAAAAAAGCCGATCGTGGAAGATTCTCAAGGTACTATTAATATCTTTCGGTAATGGTTACAGTACGCCGATTTTCTTTAGTGTAGTAATGCAGATGCAGATTTAAACATCTAAGGATATCACAGGCGATTTATTATTGGCTAATTTTTATGCGGCCAAAATACAGCTAGTCCCTTCTATGAAATTATCTGAAAGATTGAACTTTCAGCTTTTTTTGTTTTTTTTTTAATAAAAAAAAAGCACACTTTACGATTTTTTTCACATTTGTCCAACTAAATTCATTTTTTCGTTCAACATTTGAATAACGTTGCTCACACATTGAACTTTTATGAGTACCAATATCACGACGTCTTTCTTTATGCATTAAATAAGTTGTGTTGTTTTCACCGATCACTAAAATTAATAATTTGAATAAATTTCGAGAAATATATTTGATAATATTTCAAGAATCTTTTTATATATATATATATGGCGAGAGTAGTGTAATGAAATTGGTATTCTAACCTTCTCATTTATATAATTATTTTGAGCAGAAAAAAAAACAAAAACGAAAAATGTAAATAAGTAAACTTCAGATTTTATAATTGATGTAAATTAATAGGAAATTCTTTGAGTAAATATACGTTTAATAAGCACATGTTATCAAAAATTAATGATTATAGAACTGAATGATTAATTTATAATATTATATAATTTAGAAATTAAAAATATACATCTTTCATCTTTTGAAGATTTTTGCATGCAAACTTTATTAGAACAAGTAGTTACCAATTTATAAATTAGAAAAAATAAAAAAGCAATTTTCTTTTTCTCGAACATTATAAGTTCTTGATGAAAACTAATCTTCATGTGAATGGATATGGTGACGAACTTGAAAAGTGAGGTAAAATTATTTAATTTTGCAAATTAAAAAAAAAACATATCTCATCGAGAATGATATTATTTAATGAATAAAATGATCTGAATCATTTTTTTTTCTTTTTTTGAATAGACTATAAATTTCGTTATTATTCTGTTTGTGATGATGATTTGTCAAATTTTTTTCAATAGAATAAAATTTAACAAATAAATTTGAAAAAGATTAAGTGATGATTCGTTTTAGCACCATTGCATGCATGGATAATAATTTAATTTGATATTTTGACATAAATGCTTTATTTGCTTAAGGTATGTTATGTTTAACTTTGAATTTTCATTGCAGTCTTAAATTTACTTAATAACTGATCAGTTAACTGTCCATAGCAGGTTTTTATCACAGAATTCCATTGATATGTAATAATTGATCATTTATCATTTAGTGATATTTTTAGCCTCAAATAATGAAAGAGCTATTGTGATTTGGGAATTTTGTTCAAACAAAGATAAAAAGTTTTATGTTCCATTTTTCTATCGAAAAATTTTCGAAGCAAAAAAAGGAGAAATATGAAGTATAAGACTGATCTCATTGCATTGTTAAGTAATCAGATAGAATATAATTTATCATCGATAATAAATTTTTTTATCTTTTAATTATTAATAAAAGAATAAAATATGGAAAAAAATTATGATATGATTTTGAAAGTATTAGGAAAGATATGTGCAATCATTTTAATCTTTGACGATCAGTTAAGCCCAATATATCTTATAGTTTTGTTCTTCATTAATTCGAGAATGTTTTCATCATTATAAAAGACAAATTTCTCGAGAATTGTCTTTTATAAAAAGTTGATATACGAATTTTCCTCATCTATTATATTTAATTCATCCAGACAAATTTATTTTGGTATTAAATTAGGTCCTTAATCCTTAATATTTTAATTTCTGACAACAGATTAAAATTTTCATATTTCAATTTATAGATTTGAATTAGGAATAAAATAATATCATTTCGAAATATTTTCCATAAGTCTAATAATTTGTGGAATGATAAGTTTGTTAATTTATTTATAAATCTTTAATTTGGTAAAATAGATATATTGATTAATTGCTACTCACAAGTATCGTCGAAATTATTTTTGTGAAAATTTGTAAAAACATTTTATTTAAAACAATAATCAAAATAAAAGCATCGCAATATTTGTACTGTCTTCTCTTTCCTTCATTTTTTCAAGTTGTATGATAATTAAATAAAATCAGCAATTGATTGATTATCAAAAGATAAGAAATTTTACTGACCAGTTTGTTGTATTGTGCCGTTACGTAAACCGCTACGTAAACGTCCTGCAATCATCATATATCCTTCTCCGCTCTGAATAAATTTTTCAACATTTCATCAGTTGCAATCACTGATATCAGTAATTAATTTTGATATCATCAATAATAAGAATGATTTCATAATAGTTTTTCTTCCATTTATTCATAGTATGACTGAAAAACATATTCATTTAATTAAATCAGCTGTTGATCAGTGATATGCGATATCGGTTTTTTTTTTAGTACATCATCGTTTTTTTTTTGGCTTTATGATGATTAATTTCTTGAGAGATGAAATTTGTAGCAAAATTTTTAACATATCAATTCATCATTATCATAAATATGCAAAAAATTTTTCTGATTCTTTCTGATTTAAAAATATATTCTGTAAAATTGAGAGAAGAATTGATATAATATATTATAACATGATAATTTGGCAACTATTGAAATTTCAAAAAGTAAAAGTGATGAGCATATTCTTTAGAGGGTAAAGCTTATTAAAAATATTTGAAGGGATGAATTCTCGTGAGCGGAAAACAGGCTCAATCTAACATGTATCGTTGCTTTTTAGAATATTGACTTTTAAACGATGTGTAATCGAGAGTATAAATGAGCTGCCAATTTAACCACTTTTGTTGATATGAAAGGGTGACAACAAAAAGGATTAAATATTATGTTAAAACAGTGCCAAGAAAAATACGCTAATATAAACACGATGAAATACGTCAAACATCTGACATTACATACGTCAATATTTGTTATCTTGAAAAATTTTCACAAACTTCTTAATGCAAACTTCATAGTTTAAAATCAAAAAAGAAAAGAAGAAACAGATGTAAGCTTTACTAATTAATGTTTACGATTAATTTTTTTTTGATAGAAGAAATGGATTAAAGAAGTTACATATTTTCAAATTAGAATGAATGAAATTTTTAAACCGTATTATATATGTATAGGAAACATCAAAATTTAAAATTAAAAAAAAGAAGTGAAGCTTTTTGAACTTTATCGTATATCATACACTTTATATATAGAATTACATAAAACAATCATATAAACATTCTTCTGAAGGCACTGTCGTAAAAAAAAAGATTCATATTATACCTTCTGATGAATACGAAAAATTCATATTATACCTTCTGATGAAATTATCGTAAAAAGGAAAACAATCACATAAACATCCTTCTGAAGCACTATCGTAAAAAAAAGATTCATATTATACCTTGATGAATACGAAAAATTCATATTATACCTTCTGATGAAATTATATAAATAATAAGGAAGCAATTATATAAACAATTTTTGTGAAGCATTGTCGTAAAAACGAAAAATTGATAATTATAATTAGAAATTCAGAAAAATAATAGAGAATGAATAATAGGCAACATTGGCAACAAAAGATTGAGCTAATATTAATAAATCCAATTTGGCCTTTCTTTCTCTTCTTTTACTAATTGAAAATCATATATATGTGTGTATAATAGATGGACAGATTGAATATATTAATTATTCATTGTTGTTGTAAATGTTTGAAGGAATATTTGAAGGCACAAATTAATAGTAATTAAATTATTTCCACATGTTTATTGAAAAAATGAAAAATGCTGCATTTCTAACTCATGGCTAGAATGCTTGTATTGATTGGATGAAAGTTTTAAAAGTAGGATTGTTAGAGGTTGATTCTAAAAAATTTTAGAAGATTTCTTATAGCTGCTAAAATGAGAGAATAGCAGGAAATTGATTTATACAATGACAAAAAGGATGGAACATATTTCTCAAAGCATCTATATGAAGTGATGATGATTATTATTTGTAAAAATTAGCTAGCTAGCTGATAACGAATCATTTCAATTATCAAGGACGTACGACTAAATAATATATGAATCTTGAATATTAATTACATACCACAAGATGAAAAGTTCAATTTTTTTTTATCTGAAAAATTGCAATCACTTTTTTTGTTGTTTGTAAGAGTATTGCAATTGTTAAGGTAGAAAATATACTGCTTAAATTCTGATTCTTAATGATAAAGTGCATCATGAAATTGTTTCTTAGATTTCTAGCAAATTCGAAATTCGATCATTTCTTCTGATCTTTTTATCTAAATCATAAATTAATCTTCCAGTCGTTTTCAACTCCATTTTGAAATATATAAAAAAAAAATTATAGCTTCTAATTTTTCTCTCTCTCTTTAAATTAACTCAATGAATGAAAGATTATTTTCGCAAAATTATTTTTAAAAAGAAGTTTTTGTTGAAATGGTTTAAATTTATTATTAAATCATCAAAAGCTCTCTAAGTTAATCATATATAAATTTTCTAGTAAATGATTTATGATTTTTCAAGAAAAAAAAAACGGAATGTCATTTCTCGTGAGAAATTTATTCAGCCTTTTGATTATCTGAGAAAGCTTCTTCATCATAAAAAGCTTTATTCCTCTTTCTTCTTCTTCTTCTTCAAATATTTTTTTTTTAAAAAAGAAATTTGATAATTTAAAAGTGAAATTCCGCAAACTTTATAGCATCATATTATCCATTTCTTTCTTCCCTTACATTTCAGGAGTTCAATTTTTCCAAAAAAAAAAAAACTTTATTAACTAATGAATAACGGAAGTTTTTAAAACTATAATTTTTTTTTTACAGCTCTATTTTGTTTTTTTACAGCTCTAATTTTTCAAAAAAAATTTGTTTTTTTGAAAAGTAAGAATTGTGCAATGCTTAAAAAATGAAAAAAATAAAAATGTTATAAAAACATTTATGAAAAGAAATTCGGAATTATTAAAGTTTAAATATGAATAAAATTTTCCTAAAATCTTTTTTTCTTCTTTCTCCCCCTTAAATATTATTTCAAGCGTTCAATTTTTCTAACAAAAAACGAAATCTTTTATTAACTAATGACAAAACAAAAGAAAAAAAAATTTTTAAATTTTTTTAACAAATCAAAAATCGATAAATTATTTTTTTTTCTTTAAATCTCAAAAATTCTATTTATGTAATTAAAAAACAACGAAAAAATAAGAA